>CAUYTI010006496.1:0-110720 GCA_963575145.1 Galago senegalensis | reverse complement strand
CTGGCTAAGGCGCCAGCCACATACACCTAAGGTGGCGGGTTCGAATCCCCAGCCCGGACCCGCCAAACAACAATGACGGCTGCAACCAAAAAATAGCCGGGCGTTGTGGTGGGCGCCTGTGGTCCCAGCTACTTGGGAGGCAGAGGCAAGAAACTCGCTAGAACCCAGGAGTTGGAGGTTGCTGTGAGCTGTAATGCCACGGCACTCTACCCAGGGGGACAGCTTGAGGCTCTGTCTCAAAAAAAAAAAAAATGAATATGAACTCATTTAATTCAACAGCTCTTTGAGGAGTTACTATTATCCTTATTCGCAGGTGAGGACACTAAAACACAGAAGGTAATATTAACTTTTCTGTGGTGCAAGTCTTTCACATGTGGTAAAACCCCGACCACAGTTAAACCACAAACCTCAAATGAGTCTTTAATTCTGCAAGTAGACTATATTTTCCTGGTCCATTACTACTCTTCTAGACAACTGTCTGACCTTCTCCTCAAACCATCAATAGCTCCTTTCTCGTGCACTCTTGGTACAATTTTTCTTTGTGAAATAGAGGCAGTTTCAAGAAAACCACAACATCTCAGAGGTTTCCTATATAGTGAGGTTAGGTTTGAAGTCCAGTTTTTTCCTCAAGTGTCCAGTTCCCACACCATTTATTAAGATTTTATTTAGAATCAGTTGACTCCATAGGTAGAGAACAGTTTCGAACCTCCTTTTTCTTCTCAGTGATGTTTTTCTTAATCCTTGGGCCTGTACTACACCATCTTCATTACTAAGGGTTTGTGTTACTACTTCTTGTTGTCAGATAACATCAGACTTCCAACTTGATTAATTTGTTCTTCAAGATTGTTTTGACTATTCTAAATTCTTTGTGCTTTCATATAAGTTTTAGAATCAACTTGTCAATTTCTCAACAAAAGGTGATTAGAATTTTGATTAGAATCACCTTAAATCTGTTGATCAATTTGGGAGGCAAACTGATACCATAACTGCACCGACTCTTCCAGTTTGTGAAAACTCTCTCTACTGAGGTCGTTAGGTTCCCAGCAGGGTTTGTGGTTTTAGTATCGTGCTTTTACACATCTTTTGTTACCTTTATTTCCACGTATTTGGTATTTTTGAAGCTTCTATACATAGTATTTTAATATTTGTATTTTCTGATTGTTTGTCGCTAATTTGTAGAAATATAATTTATTTTTTTAATGACCTGCATCCCAAAGGGTATATGTTTAATTTTTATACATTGAACTTGTCCCTTAAGATTTTGCTAAATTTTATTCTATGAGGTTTTTTCATAGATTCCTTAGGACTTTCCATATATATATAAAATCATGTCATCTGTGAATAATAATAGTTTTACCCTTTCTTTTCTTTCTTTTTCTTTTCTTTCTTTTTTTTTTTTTTTTTGGATGAATTAAGTATTCATCTTTCTTCACCTTCCTGAGTGTGAGAATCAGGAGGGAGAAACAATGGCAGCTTCTTACTTTTGGCATTGTTCCGGTCATGACCTCAAAGCTGGTAACTTCACTAATGTAAAGGTCATTCCAGAACTGTGGCATCCCACCTCCCAGTACGATTCTGTGGCCTAGTAGGAACTGGGCCAGACTGCAGGAGGTCAGGGGTGGGCTGGCGAGTAAAGTTTTGTCTATATTTACAGCTGCTCCCCATTGCTCTGGTCACCACCTGAGCTCTGTCTGCCCCTGTCAGATCAAGGGTGGAATTAGATTCTCATAGGAGCCTGAACCCTGTTGGAAACTGCACACATGAGGGATCTGGGCTGTGTGCTCCTTATGAGAATCTAATGCCTGATGAGTGGGTAAATGTAATGCCCTTGAATCATCCCCACACCACCTGCCTTGCCCTACCCCAATCCATGAAAAAGTCATCTTCCGTGAAACCTGTCCCTGGTGTCAAAAAGGTTGGGGACCATTGTTCTAGACGATCATGCCTGTAACCTGCTCCTTCAGTCTTTCCGATACACTTCATTTCCTTTATTAAATTCCTTCCTGCTTAAACCTGAACTGATTTAGTATTTGGTACAGAAAGTGAGAATAGGCACCAAAAAAAAAAAAAAAAAAAACCTTTTAAAAATGAGAATCTCAGGCTGGCTATTGCAAAAGAATAGTAATATTTCACTAACTTATGCTGGTAGAAACTTCGAGGAAAGGCTGGGCACCGCGGCTCATGCCTGTAATCCTAGCACTCTGTGAAGTTGAGGCAAGAGGAACGCTTGAGCTCAGAAGACCAGCCTGAGCAAGAGCAAGACTCTATCTCTCCTAAAAATAGAAAACTTAGCCAGGCATTGTAATGAGTGCCCGTGGCCCCCAACTATTCGGGAGTCTGAGGCACGAGGATAACTTGAACCCAGGAGTTTGAGGTTACTGTAAGCTAGACTGACGCTTACGGACAAGTGAAGAAAGAATGTGCAGTGCTGCCAGAGTTTAGTCATTTTTATGTTTTCCTTACAGACAGGCGAAAAAGAGTGTATCACCCTACCAGATCTTATTGATTTCCCTTCATTGCCTTGTCAGCCTGTTTCTCCAGGAAAAGCTGATATCTGTTTGTTACAGATGGAAAGTAAGTATGGTGATCCAAGTACAGATCGTTCAGTAATATTCATGGGGAGTTATTGTTTAATTGGTATAAAGTTTCAGTTTGGAAGATAGAAAGGTTCTGGAGATGGATGGTGCTAATGGTTGAAAATACTTAATGTACTTAATGCCAGTGAACTGTACACTTAAAAATGGTCAAAATGATGAATTTCGTTATATATATTTTACCACAATAAAGTTAAATTATATGGATTTTATGTTGATTACTACATATGTTTAGTCACTAATATTATTTCTTTTAAAAATATATATACTTTCTGAATGTAGTAGCTCATCCCTATAATCCTAGCAGTTTGGGAGGCCAAGGTGGGAGGATTGCTTGAGGCCAGGACTTGTGCCTGAGCAGTATAGTGAGACTTCATCTCTACAAAAAATAGAAAAGTTAACCAGGCATGGTGGCACACTCCTATAGTCCCAGCTACACAGGCGGGTGAAGCATGAGAATCGCTTGAGCCCAAGAGGTTGAACTTAACAGTGAGCCACAATGATGCTACTGTACTCTCCAGGCAGGCAACAAAGCAAGGCCCTGTCTCAAAAAAACAACAAAAGCATGTACACACACACTCTCTGTCTCTCTCTCTCTCTCTCTAAAATAGACACTTGCCATAAGATTTAAGTATAATTAAGATTTAAGATTTAAGTATAATTTTGGATCAAAGAAATTTGCCAAGAGAATTAAACTCAAAACTATAAGCATAAGTACCTGAGCTTTATCTAGTTTCTAGATATATTTGGAAATGCAGAAAAGGCACACTGTCTTATAAATCCCCTTAGAATTTCACTCTTGGAAACTCAAGTGACCCCTCTGCATTCCCTATTGCAGCAAATGCTATATTGCAGTGAGAAAGACAGTTTGGGATAAAATTTATTCTTGCTATTTTAGACACTTTTAAGTGTTACACTCCCTATTTTAGGTTACAAACCATCTTTGAGCTTTTAGACATTGATGAATATGGATTATAATCTCTTTAGGAGAGAAGATTATCCAACAAATGAAACAGGTAAAGGAGGAAAGAAGGTATCTGGAAAGAATTAGAGAAGAACTACTTAAAAAAGTCAAAAAACTGTTTGAACAAAACAAATCAAGGCAATGTCAAGGTAAATTTTATTATATCCCTTTTATCACTATAAAGAAAAAAGTTTTACAGAATTGACACTTTTGGAATAAATAATAAGGTCATAATTAATAGTTGCTGTTTTACTCTTATAGTTTAAGTGGTTCATGATTGACGAGAGTTCAGTCTAGAAAACGTGAAATCATTTTTTAACTCTATTTTATACAATACATGCTTTACATGGGTTTTTCAAATTAAAACTCAAATTTTTGTTTGTTTGTTTTTGGTCGAGGCTGGGTTTGAACCCGCCATCTCCAGCATATGGGGCTGGCACCCTACACCTTTGAGCCACAGGCATTGCCCAAAACTCAAATATTTTTATAGCTGAAGTTCATTTATCTGTTTATTTATTCTTCCATCCACTTATTAAATAAATATTTATTAAATGTCTATTGAATCTAGCCACTGTTCTAGGGCCTATAAGCAGACACAGTCTTGCCCTTTCCCTCCTAGATCTTCCATTTCAGTGGGGAAATGATAAGGTAAGCGTGAATGACACATCCTGATGAATGCTGTACTGAAGGAATTGCAGGATTCTGTGGATAGGAATGTAAAGGAAGAGCACTTACATTACTTGGAAGAGATCAAGAGAGGCTACCGGAGAAGGGTTGGCTATGCCAGGATCTGGAGTGTGCCTTTTCTTGGCTCAAGGGCTCAGAGTCCTTCCAGGATGCCTTTTCCTCTACTTTTCTTCCGACCTTCTCTTCCCACCTTCTTCCCAGTTCATGGGGTTATTTCTACGAATCATTCACGATGAGGATAGGTGTCACTCTGGAAGGCCCTTGGGCTCTCCTCTGTACCTCACTTTTTGGTATGTGTATCCGTCTGCCTTGCTTAAGTGAATGAATGAGGGAAGTCAAGAAAAGTCAGTCATTTTCTTGCAGTAGAATTAGAGACAGTGTTGTTAGGTCTGGTGGAAATGGAAAGATAAGCCAGGGTGAAGAAAGTGAATGACTTGAGAAGCCTGCCATCTGGGTTATGTTTGAGGACGGTAAGGATGAAAGGAATATCTGTAATGAACTGGTTTTAGGATTGTCAACTCACAGCAAAATTGTTGTTTCAGTACTAGAACTGACTGAAGGTTATAGGCAATGTCAGGACATACTTCTGAAGATTTTGCCTCAGGAGGTTAGTGATACCCTGGAAGTGGTGGCGATAACTCTTCCTTGTTGTAGTGTTAAGAGAGTAATTTTGTAAAGAGAGTAAACAAATTTGAACAATGGACTAGAAACCACAGGATCTAGATTCTAACCAAATGTATCTTTTACTTAGGCAAGTTACTACTCCTTACACCTTCCTCTTTCTGTTTACAAAATGGGACTGCTCAATCACTCTGTATTTCAAGATAAAAAATATCAGCCTTTGAGTATTTATTGAGCCTACTATGTCCCGGGCCTTGTTTATTTATTGATTTTGTTCTCCTATGTGACAGGTGGGATTGTCACCACTATACAAATGAGGATCAGGCCTTGTTTTAAATGCCTGGGGGTACAGCAGTGAAACTGGTAAATGTAGCCCCCTCCCGTAAGGAGCTTGCATCCTAATGGAAGGAGACAGACAATAAACAAATAAATAAGACAGTATCTGCGACTGATCAGAGCTGAGAAATCAGTTAGTAAAAAATGATGGGGCAAGAGAAAGATGCTTTAGTTAAGATTATCAGGGAAAGCATCTCTAAGGAGATGTCATTAAGATTTTATGAGTAAGGAGTTGGGTGTCTAAAGAGGGAGAAAGCAGTCATAAAAGAAAAACAGACTCAGCACCCGTACTCGGTGGTTAGGGCGCCAGCCACAGACACGGAGGCAGGCGGGTTCGAACTAGCATGGGCCTGCTAAACAACAATGGCAACTGCAACAAAAAAATAGCCGGGCATTGTGGCCGGCGCCTATAGTCCAGCTACTTGGGAGGCTGAGGCAGGAGAATCGCTTGAGCCTAAGAGTTTGAGGTTGCTGTGAGCTGTGATGCCACAGCACTCTACCAAGGATGACAAAGTAAAACTCTGTCTCAAAAATAAGTAAATAAATAAAATAAGAAAAGAAAAAAATACTAAATATTAAGTTGTGCACTAAAAAAAGAACATTCAATATTAAAGAACACTAAATATCATTAGATGAAAATGACCTTGTGGTATTAAGGGTCTGACATAGGCCAGTGTTGCTGGAGCCTGATAAATAAGGAAGAATACAGAAGGAGATAAAGCCTCAAAGGTCAGCAAGAAGCAGAAAGGCCAAGCCAAGGAGCTAGGATTTTATTCTAAGTAAGGTGGAAAGCTATGGAAAATTTGCATGATTTTAAAAATACAGTAGAACCTCCATAGTTCATCACTTCCCTATATTTACCTAATATAGGGAAGTAAGCCTTACCCAATATAGGGAAGGGACTTTCCTTACCCAATATAGGGGAGTGATCAACTGTGGAGGTTCTTAAGCTGACCTAATTTTCATACCCCAGGCATGCACCACGTGTGGATATCAGTACAGTAGGCTGAGTTCCTTCTGCAGGTTGAGCAGTTTGTTACCGTCCTTTGGGTGGTCAACTTATAGAGGTCTTACTGTTATTTGAGAAAGATCATGACCACTATATGGAATAGCTTGTAGAGGGGCAAGAATGCAAGCAAAGAGACGAATTAGAATGATAACGCAGCTTTCTTAAAAAGTATTGCTGGAACTCTTTTGGCATTGGTACCCATGGAGGTTGCTGAAGGATCAGGTAACAGGGCATGAGGGAAATAAATAGCTAAAATCTTGAGCTACAGTTCTATCTAGCTACATAATTTTAATCAAATCACCTTATAATGCAGAATCCTTAAATTTAGAGTTTCCATTTCTATGATAAAGTAAAAGAAATGAACATAAGCACATTCTGGTGCACTAGCATGTAATTTGTATTCCTGTTAAGTTTGTATTTAAAATTTCATTGGCGTCGATGTGATTTCCTAAACTGGTAGTGTCGAATTTCCAGATTTCTCAATTACAGGGGTCTCAGGTTTGAGGAACTCCATCCAATAGAATTTGGGGGAAGTATTTGGCATAATTTTGGTAAATGATAAATGAGAACAGTTTATTTCACGAAACATAAGTCATTACGAGGGCTGTAAAAATAAGAAAAAAATCATGTCTTTTACTTTCACAGTGTTAATTATATCCGTAACTATTTCAAATAAGATTATGGGAAATCAATCCATGGCTTAAAGTAATCAAAATGAATATACATACATATATGTTTATAGACAATATTTTTAAAGTAAAGATTGTTCATAACCAATTACATGTTTAAAGGAGAGCGTGGTTGGGGTTGCTGTAATTATTGCTGTTTTACTATCTCCAGGCACGTTCTTTCATTACCTAACACACATCTCTCCCCTAGTTCTTCTGTTCTCAGCATATCAGGAAAGAAGAGGAAAACAATTTAAATCGACGTTAACTCTGTGGTCCTTTCCACCTTTAATCATTTTCAAACTATAGATTTGCTTTTCTTTATAGCCTTTGATGGTTGGAAGAAAAAATACTTTCAAACAAAGAAAGTCACAGCATCATTGGAGGAGGTCTTGACGAAACTTCGAGAAGATTTAGAACTCTACTATAAAAAATTGCTCATGCAACTTGAAGCCAGGGAGATCAAGATGAGACCCAAGAACTTGGCAAACATCACAGACTCTAAGGTGCTACTAAATGTGCCTCCCTTCTGGGGAGAAAAGTTCTGTCCCAAATACTTGCTTTATCATTGCCATCGTTACTATAGTCAGGATGCTTCCGGCTAACTTTGAGTTAAAGTCACTTTAACAGTAAGAAAATTCATGAGGTCATGTAGGAGAGGATGCCTTCAGGGGTCTGGGTGCTTCGCACATTTCCTATTACTTTTGGTGGTGACTTCATTGTAAGACTGAAGATTGTGAGATTGTGAGACTGCTTTTTCTAATGGTAGCAATGCAGTTGCCAATAGCAAGTCGAGCTACATAGCTCCAAAATGAAACAAACCTCTCCCTGAATTATGGAATATATGTGCATATAAATTTTTCCCATTAGTCTAGTGAGGGGTCAACTGGCCTATCCCTGTATCAAAAATGATTGTCAAGAAATGTGATGTGCTGACTAATAGACTAATTAGCATCTACCTCTATTTCTGGGGTAGGGTCACAGTTCCTGATGCTACGACTACCTGACAAAGTTGGGCAGGACACTTACCATGTCCACTATAGCCCTTTTACGTGGTGGGGGGTTATAACGCCCATGGACTTTAAAGGTGTTCATATTTTATAGAAATTATGAAATTTTGATCAATTCATTTTTTCTTGAGATAGTCTTGAGATCAGAGACCTGGCGTTTATTTTATTATTGAGAAATTCCACCATATATTTAACAGCAAAGAAAAAAAAAACTTCCAAGGCTTGCTACACACTAGGAAATGAAAAAAGAAATTCCAGAGGCCACTTACAATTTGATTTTTATTAGAGTAATCCTACTCATTCAAAAACAATTGAAAACATTAATTATGATTAAGGATTTAACTTTGGACAAGATGAAAAATTTACTATTTTAGATAACTTTCGTGAATTCAATAGGCTCAAATAGTGGTTTTCCATAGTAGTTGATACTTTTTTTGGCAAAGCCAATACTTTATCTTGTTCTTTTTCAAGTTGAATATGAGAATATTTTTTTCACGAAGACAGTTTAAAATTCTTAACTTCTTTGGTAAGGACTACCATACCTCAGACGTTTTTCTGGATAAAAGTAACTAAGTGTCTTCTTATTTTAAGTAAGTTTTCTTGTACTAAATAGATTCCCTTATATAAAATGTAGTATTTCATTATCAACTATTTTTAAATAATTCTAATCTGACTCAGCTAATAAAACATTATGCCAATTTCTAAAGGATTACTAATACCTTAAAGCTAACATATTCCTTTCATAGTAATAGTTGTTGGTTCTTTTTTTTTTTTTTTTAAGACAGAGCCTCAAGCTGTCGCCCTGGGTAGAGTGCTATGGCATCACAGCTCACGGCAACCTCCAACTCCTGGGCTCAAGCGAGTCTCCTGCCTTAGCCTCCCAAGTAGCTGGGACCACAGGTGCCCACCACAACACCCAGCTATTTTTTGGTTGCAGCCATCACTGTTGTTTGGTGGGCCCAGGCTGGATTCAAACCCGCCACCTTAGGTGTATGTAGCTGGCGCCTTAGCCGCTTGAGCCACAGGCGCTGAGCCTAGTTGTTGGTTCTTATGATGCTAATTTAATGGTAGCTTTTATAAATATCTCCTTTTTATAAAAGTAAATAAAAAATGGTAGTAAAGAGAAAATGGTCCCTAAAATGCAAGAAACCAACAGAATGCAAAAGGAATAGTAATTTACTTTAAAGCAATTAAGTTTATTTTATGGTAATGGGTTATTTTCATGATTTGCTCTTTTGATGTGATCGCGTCACAGTTTGTTTACCAGATAGTCAAAAATAAACATGTATAGATGTTATGCTAAATAAAGGTCTTCATATATTTCACACAGAATTATTTAATAATCCAGATCACTGAGGTCCAGCATGCAATTGACCAACTTAAGAGAAAACTGGATACTGACAAAATGAAACTCATAATAGAAGTTAAGGTAATTTTCATTTCTCCTAGCCAGACTATGACATTTATCTTGAAATAAAACATTTTGGTGTTTTAACTTTGTGTGTCCACAGGGTAGTCAGGATCAACTGTCTTAAAGTTGTTACCTTAACAATAAAGAACAGGAGTGAAAAAAATGAAAGAAGAGAAACTAAATCCTGTGAAAAGATGCATGTTATAACAAGGCTGAACTAAAATTTCACTAAGAAAAATTAAAAGAAAAGGACTCTATGAGTCAGGGTAGTGTCAAAATGATATTTTAAAGGAAGCAGTTTGCCTGTATTAGAAGTTATTCATAAATAAACCTGACAAAACATCGAGCTGTCCTCTGAACTCCTATTTAATTATTTCCTCTATTTTGGGGTAATTATTTCATTCTCTCTGGCTATTTTCATATATATGTATTCCATTGGTTTTTAAATCGTGAGTCTTCTTACTCTACATTTCCATCCAGGCAAAGGCTTGGTTAACTTTGTTACCCCCATGGGATCTTTTGTGTCATAGATGTTTCTAGAGGCTTCCAGGCATACTTTATTTATATGATAAGAATTGTGAACATCGGCTTGGCGCCTATAGCTCAGCTGCTAGGGCACCAGCCAAATACACCGGAGCTGGTAGGTTCGAATCCAGCCCAGGATGGCCAAACAACAACAACAATAACCAAAAAATAAAAAATAGTTGGGCATTATGGTGAGCGCCTGTAGTCCCAGCTACATGGGAGGCTGAGGCAAAAGAATCCTTAAGCCCAAGAGTTTGAGGTTACTGTGAGCTGTGATGCTACAGCACTCTACCGAGGGCAACATAGTAAGACTCTGTCTCAAAAAAAAAAAAAAGAATTGTGAACAATTAGTCACATCGTAGGAATTATCATGGAAGTACAGATGTCTTCAAAAGCTCTTTTGTTGGACAGAGGAGGATTATCCATTTTCAAGAAAGTATCTACACAGGAGGAGAAAAAATAAGAATGATAATTATATGAATGCTCTCAATCTCTTTAATCAGAAACAGCTTAATGACACACAATGACCCCTTTCTAGAATTAGACTGTCCAGCTGAACTTTCTGTGGTAATGGGAATGTTATGTACCTGCACCTTCTGAAATGTTAGCCACAATACGGATATTGAGAACTTGAAACGTAGCTTGTATGACTAGGAACTGAATTTTAAAGTGTATTTAATTTTAGTTAATTTAAGAGCTACATATGGCAACTGGCTACTGTACTGGCCAGTGCAGTTCAAGATTCTTTTCACTAGCCCTATTCTTAAGGATAGACCCTGGGTCAGCACTAAAAAGCTTAACACTGAAAATGCAGAAGGGGAAAAAAACAGAGGATAATTTTTGTTTGTTTCAGATGGGATCTCATTCTGTCACCCAGGCTGCAGTACAGTGGCATCATAGGTTACTGTAACTTCAAACTTTAGGCTCAAGTGATACCCCCAGGAAGCTAGGACTATAGACATGTGCCATCACTCCTGCCTAATTTTTAAATTTTTTTGTAGAGATGGGATCTCACTATGCTGCCCAGTCTGGTCTTAAACACCTAGACTCAAGGGATCTTCCTGCCTCAGCCTTCCAAAGTGCTGGGATTGCAGGTAAAAGCCACTGTGCCCAGCCAGTTAAACATTCTTACACAGTATGTGCTTGAAAGATACAATAATTTGTTCAATTAAGGAAAATTGTGTGTATTTGATATATGGAGAGGAAGCCAGTATGGAAACTTGTACACTTAACAAAAAATGAGTGGGTAGAAATGAGTAATGAAAATACTCCCAGAGCCTTTAATTCTGAAAAGCACGCACATTAGATTCTACTATCTTGGTATATTTTAACCTTATAAATATGACTTATGGTTTGAACCCAAATTACAACTTTTAGTACAAAAATAGTAGAGATACGTAAAATGGGAAAAAAGAGAACAAAGTTCTAACTTACAGATTGGAGGGGGGGAAATCCTGTATTTAACCATAGTGACTGATTGGCACATGAAGACATCATATTAATAAGAAGTATTTATTTATTCCAGAATGATCTTCCCACAATAACTTTAAGATTCAAAACTGAGGGGCAGAAAACCTATCCTAAGTCAGTTGCAACCATATTTATTCCAGATAATAGAGCATAATTAGTGCTTCTCAAAGTTTAACGTGATATCATCTGGGGATCCTGTCTAAAAAATGCAGCAACTGTGAAAGACTTTCAGCCAGTTTTAAATGAAATATTTAATACCCCTGCAGGCCTTTGTCTACGTCTCTCAGACACCTCTGCTCCTTCATGAGAGGGACCCATTTCCAACTCTCTTGAGCAATACTCTGAACTATCTCTTCATTCTTTCTTAATAAAATCTCTGTTATCCTGAAGGAAAAAAAAATGCAGGAACTGACTCTGTAGGTCTGGGTGAAGCCTGAGAATTTTGGTTCCAAGCTGTTCCCAGGGGCTGCTCAGGCTGCGGGTCCAGACGACTGGCCAGGCCTCTGCTCTCAGGTGGTTTGAGTTTCAATCCCCACTATACCGCTTGCTACTTAGACGCGTCCCTACCTTGAGCAAGTAATTTAGTTTCTAGGGCAGTGATTTTCAACTGACGTGCCGCGAGTGGATCTTAGATGTGCCTCGAAAATTTTTAAAGATCACTAAGTTATTTTCGAAAGAAGTTCAAAGCGCAGTAAGTATATTCTTTCACTCCTTTTTTTTTTTAATCGACATAACTTCAGTGTGCCGTAGGAGTCAGGCGTGTTGACTTCTTGCCAAGTATGTTCAAGTGTGCCATGAGATAAAAAAGGTTGAAAAACACTGTTCTAGAGGGTCTCAGCTTCCTCATCTATAAAATGCAGATAAATACTGTAATAGTATCTGCCTCAAAATTTTTTTGACAAAATCAAAGGGGCTAATACATTCAGAGGCGTGCTTGCCACAGACTAAACACTATTTTATTTCTTAAATATTCTCCAGTTCTGAGGGCTAGGAATTAAGGGTTTTTTTTTTTTGGGGTTTTTTTTTTTTTTTTTTGTATTTTGGGTTTTTTTAAAAATACTATTCTCTTTACACATTAAGAACACATTGTGAAATTTAGGCAAAAAATAAAATTCCTTTTCGTTCTAGTTTTAAGAATCCAATTGTATTGTTCCTATATATTAATAAAGGAAATGATCTCTTCGCGTATCTAGAAGTAAATAAAGATTTATGATCTGCACGTTTACCTTGGCAATCCATCGGTAAGGAAGTCACGGGAAGGCCAGGGAGAGAAGACGATTCAAGCAGTTACAAAAACTCTATTTACGTGGCAGCTGTGTACTTTTAGAAGGGTAAGAAGTTGATTTTTCAAAGATAATTCTTTTCATAGATGAGAAAACAAGCAGTTTCAGACTTACGAACACTGAAAGCTGAACTGGCACAGAAGAAAATTAATCCATCTCTACCATCTCAATTAGGTATGTTAAGTTTTATTTGTTGAAAAGTTTATCTAGTTCAACAGGTGCGTTTAACCGTTATTCTCCTTGGTATGTTTTATATAAGCCATAACATTTACCTTTCTTCATTTTTCATGTGGGTATAACAAAATGTTTGAGGTAATACTACATGTGATCTAACCCAAAATGGCAACTGGCCATTTCTTTTAAGGTTTTAAGGTTTTTAAGGTTTTAAGTCTATTACCTGTTGTTTTACAGTACTATATTTTGTAATTTTCATTTTTAATATCTTAAAATTTAAGAGCTAATATGATTAAAGCCTAATTATAAATAAAAATGTTATAAATCAAGTTTTTGATGTATAATTTACATAAAATACAAAAATGTTTTGATAAATACTAATATGTCTGCATAAGAATAGAAACATAATTTGTTTATTATATCTTACTTGAAATAAATCTGACAGTATAAAAGAACTGAGATAATGAACTTGCATCCAGGCTATGGTAGAGGGTCGTACCTAAGAATTTAAATGTTTTTATTCATGTGTTTTAGAAAATAAGGCAATAGAGACTCAACATATGCTATAGAAATGGTTGATTTTACTCTGTTATAAACAATTGTGTAAATCAGAAATGTAATATTCTTATAACAGATGGTTGAATCATTATTTCTTCCAATTTGGAGGGTGGAACATTTAGGGAAGGGCACAACTTATGTGATCCAGAGTTCAAGGATGCAGGATTTTTTTTATTTTTTATTAAAGCATAACTCTATAAATTTATGGGATACAAGGTGATGATTTGATATACAATATGGAGTGCTTAAATCAAACTGATTAACATAACCATCACCTCACTTATTTTTTGTGATAAGACATTTGTAATTCTCAGTTATTTTGAAGTGTACCCTGGCATTGTGCACATTAGGCAAGATCCCACCTCATGACCTTCCCCTCCCCTCTCCTTCTTCTTCCTAGACTGTATTTGTGTTTTATCATTCATATGAATGAGTGTTTATATATTGGTTTCATAACAGTACTCCATATTGAGTACAATGGATACTTTTTTCCTATTCTTGAGATACTTTACTAAGGATATGTTCCAACTCCATGCATGTAAACATCAAAGATGTAAAGTCTCCATCTTTTTTAATGATTGAATAATAGTATTCCACGGTACACATATAACACAATTTGGTATTAATTTGTCAATCCATTAAATTTAAGACATGAAACTATAAAAATAGTAGAAGAGAGTGCAGGGAAAATGCTTGAAGATATTGGATTGGGTAAATATTTCATAAGGAAGACTCCCCCACCTGAGACCCTCCGCCCCCACAAATGAAGCAACACCAAAAATAAATTACTGTGATTTGATCAAGCTTAACAGCTTCTGCACAGCTAAAAGCACTACAACTAAAGCAAACAGCCTTCAGAATGGGAGATTTTTGCATGTTAGGATTCTGACAAAGGTCTGATAACTAGAATCTACAGAGAACTCAATAATAAAAGAACAAGCAACCCCATTTCTTTGTGGGCAAGAGACTTGAACAGAAACTTCTCTGAAGACAGACAAATGGCCAACAAACAAAGAAATGCTCATCATCTTCCATCAGCAGTTAAATGCAACGGATGCATTTTTTGTTTGGGATTCATTGAGGGTACAAAGAATTTGGTTACACTGATTGCATTTGTTAAAGTTCCTCTTATAATTGTGTCTCACCCCCAAGAGCTGTGCCATGCACTGTGACCCCCTAACCCCCACCTTCCTCCCCTCTCCCTGCTCTCATTCCCCTATCCCCCACCTTGTATGAGCTCATCTACTGCCTCAGTACTGGAATTGAATACATTGGATTCTTGTTTCTCCATTCTTGTGATGCTTTACTAGGAAGACTGTGTTCCACCTCCATCCAGGTTAATACAAAAGTTGTAAAATCTCTCTTTTTTAATGACTGAGTAATATTCTACAGTATACACACACCACAGCTTGTTAAGACATTCCTGAGTTGGTGGGCATTTAGGCTGTTTCCACACTTTGGCAATTGGCAATTGAGCTGCAATAAACAGTTTAGTGCACATGTCCTTATGATAAAAGGCTTTTCTTCTGGGTAGATGCCTAGTAATGGGATTGCAGGATCAAATGGTAGGAGGATTCAGATTTTTAATCTGTCCATTTGCAGGAGGGCAGCACAATGTTGTTCCTCTTTTTTTATTAAATCATAGCTGTGTACATACACAATGTTGTTCTTAATTGCCCCCAGAGAACAGAGATACCATTACCTTTAGAAAAATTCTTTGCATAAAATTCCTCTAACTAGCTAATCAGTGTCTTTAGACCACTAACTTTCAACCAAAGTGCCATGGCACACTGTTGCACCATGACAGCATCTTAGGTCTGCTGTGAAAATTTTTAAAGATCGTTAAATTATTTTTGAAAGAAGTTCAAAGCACAATTTAAGTGTGCCTTGGAAGTTTAAAAACTTGGATTTTTTTCCCAAGTTTAATCCAAGGCTGAGAGATTAAAAAGGTTGAAAAACACTGCTTTAGATAATTAAAAGTATAATGCAGATGTAGAGAAAGAAAAATTTAACCAAGAAAATTAGCCAAGAAATTCTCCAAGAATTTTATAATTAAAATTGTAAATGACATTGGATAGGACCAAGTTCAACACCAAATTATTCCTAATGGAAAAAATGTAACAGGTAAATCTCAAGAAATAATTTAATTGGGCAGTTTTAGGTAACTCTAACTTATTAATTCAAAATACTAAAAGTCACCTTCTTGCATTTTTGTTGAGTATATTTAACCCCCTATTTTTTTTCCCACTCAGTGTCTGGAGATTTAGTTCAAGTACCTCAGAGATATGAGTACTAGAAGGAGGCAGGAAACAGAAAGATCATTTGTATCAGACACTCAATTGCAGGCTTTAAATTTAAGATTTACTGGGGGAAAAAAAGTATAGCATCTAGTGCTTGATCAAAGTCTAGGTTTTTAAATATCTATTCCAAGAAAACAATTTCTACTTCAAGTTGTATATATTTTTAAAATCAACCTTGATTTGTAAGTGTATATTTTAGTAATATGGGGGGAAATTTGACATATTAAAATTCTGAAAGCAGTTTTTCCTAACTGTAGTGTTGAAAATCTCAGAGAGGATTAATAAAGTTGACTTGTTCCTTGCCTTTATGTTCCTGAATACTGAAGATGTAAATATGTATTTTTCAAAATCTAAGAATGAAAGCATTTTTTTTTAGTATACACAGAAGTATACAAAGATTTAAACTGCACACAAACTTTATGGCCACCCAGTATAATAACAACATGACAAAAATGTATGTATTTTTATTTATTCGAGAAACTAGATCTTTTTATAACAGATCATTTTTCTAAATTTTAATAGTGTGACGTATGTTCATGACTGCCACAGTTTTGGTTTTAAGGCATTCCACATTTCATCAGTTTGTTGTTTGGCTATAATGTCTCCAGAGTAGTCAAGATGATCTGCATTCCACACGCCAATGCCCCGTAGGCCGTAACTTTGGATATATGCTGCTTTTAAAGAAATGCTCCGAGGATTATCATACCACACTTGATGAAAATGGCCAGCAGCATCCTATACAAATAAATTAAAATGTAAAATTAAAGTATTCAGTACAATAAGAGGGGGGACAAGTTTAAATCCAGTGATTCGAAAAGGATACAATGAAATAATACACATTTTAGGGCCTAATACTTTCCCACTCTGTTAGTCCATGGTTTTCTATGTGATACAGACAGTCCCCAACTTACACTGGTTCTACTTATGATTTTTAGACGTTACTGGGTATTTAGTGCACTTTCCACATAACATATTTTTGACTTATGATGAGTTTGTCAAGACACAACTCAATTATAAGTCAAGGAACATCTGTTATAAATAATACTTAAGGCACTTTTGATAGCAAAGATTACAAAAATGACCCTTCTATTATATCTGTTCTACTTAAGGATCCTCATATCCTAAGATTCTTTCCTTGCCCTGGTCTAGTGATTATCAGCCAACATGCACATCCAAACCACTTGCAGGGCTTTTAGAAATACAGATGCCTAGGCCCACGTCACATGAAACCTACTGAATCAAAATTCTCCAGAGATGGTGCTAGGACATATTTGTTTTGTGTTTTAATGGTCCCTTAGGCCAGTGGTTCTCAACCTGTGGGTCGAGACCCACAGGAACTGTATTAAAGGACTGCAGCATTAGGAGGTTGAGAACCACTGCCTTAGGCCATTCTGAAGTTAGGGAGATTCACTGGTCCTCTAAACCCACTTATCTACTGTCTTGTATTTCCTATAGTACCTGGAAGTGTGCCTAGCTAAGAGCTCAACAGATGATTTTGTTTATGATGAATCAGCCAAATCAAAAGGTAATGGCAATGGAGGAGGAAAGCACCTTCTTTTTTAGGTCTCACAAAATAGCTCCAGGGTATGCCTCTATATGTAACTGGTTACCATATCCTTCAGCAAACTAAATCCAAGAAACATTGTTCCCCTGCCTGCAGCTAACAGTGCCATAAAACAAGGTTCTATTCAACAATTAAACACTCTATGTACTGTCTCAAATCCTGTCTTTAAGAGGGACATACAATATATAGTGTTTTCTAAATATATTTGCTCTTAGCACATGTGTGAATATTTTGTGCACATGGGTGGTGTGCATAATATCAGCAGTTCCCAGGACAGAGTATTCCTAAGTACTCTTTAGGAAAGACAGAATTACAACACAGCCCAGTTTCACTAATATAGATACATAATTTTGATTCTAAAGGTTAGAACACTCTACACTAAACTTTTCTTTATGATTGATACGCAGGCATATATATGTATGTCAATCATAATGTGTTACATATAGTGCATTTGCAGTCATTTTTTATAAATGGGTATCAGATCATTAATCAGAAATAGAAGCCCTTGCTGGAATTAACCCACATCACATTTTTTAGGATTTCTTTTAGAATAACATAACCCAAAGTAAATTCAAAGATTATTTGTACTTAGATTTTTGAGGTGTGAAAAAGATTTTATTATCCAAAGGATAAAGTATAAAAAATAGAACTTTTCTTTCCCACTTTGGTATAGCAGTTCCTATTTTACACATTACCTAACAGCATTGCTAATTAGTTCCTATAGTTCTTCAGATTTCTTTTATGTAATTTTTTGTCTCTAATTTTTAACATTAATTATAATTTAATTATGAAATAAATTTGAAATGATAAGTTTTTCCATTGTAAAGCTGATGATCATCTGTTCTCAGCCTCATTCATTCCTATGTAAAAGTCTCATCAAAATCTTCAGGCTACTTTGAAATGGAGGCTGTCGGAGGTGGTAACCTATTTTGGCCACAAACCCTTTCAGAAGCAATAGTTATCATACTTTCAATTATTAAGGAAATCCTGTTTGTGATATGTATGTTTTTATGGCATCATTAAAATGACAGATTGGCCCACACAGAATAGCTATATTATGTGTGGAAATTCCTGATTATACAGATTGAAGACAAGTTTGTGCATATAAACAGCAGTCTGTATGTTATGCCCTATGAGTAAGAAAACTGATGGAAATACTTAGTAATATCTAATTATTAAACCATACCATTATGAAATTAATAGAATGAATGTTCATAACTTATGAGAAGTCTTACTTTGTAGTTAAAATAAGGAGCCTGCTGATCTTTGTCCCACTGGCTTCCAGAAATGGAACTAACCACTTGCTTCATGATCATTTTGTAGGGCACCTGATGTCCTGCAGCGTCGCTACACGGAGCCCCCCGGAAAGGCACTCTGGCGATAGTGCAAATACGATCCTAGGGATGCAAAAATGTTCATGTGTCAGTCTGTGGGTGACGATACAGACGCAAATAATGAACTAGTTGTTAAAAAATAATCAAAACTATTTGTTGGCAATAAAACATACACTATAAATAGAGAACCTGACTATAACTGTGTGATAATCAGAAGCTTTCAAGGGATTAAATACTTTAAAATAAACATTTTTTAATCTCAAACTGTGCTTCAGAAGTTCTACATAAAGTTTACATGTTCCTAATGAAAAGAAAATAAGCTCTAAAAAATATAACAGAGAAGAAAACTTACATAACAAACGAGCTGTTCTTACCTCAGATAGATTCAGGCATGTATAATCATAACCGTACCAGGGAACGCCCATTACAAGCTTCTTAGGGCTGATGCCCAGCCTGATGTAGTCATTATATCCTAGTCAAGCAGGGCAGAAAAAGCAGTATTTTTTTCTCTTCATATTAGCTATTAATGTGTTCATACAAGCTATGCAACCACTCATAGTCTAAATTAGTTAAAACAGGAATGTTTATGCAAAAAAATCAGTAGTTTCTCTAATATAAAACTCATCCTTAATAACTATGTAGTGTAACTATGTAGAAAGAATCTTGCTTTCTAAATCACTTCTTTCCGAAAAACTGTAAACAGTTAAGATCATGAAACAAAAAATTCACAAAAGGAAAAAAGACACATTTCAGGAAAGCTCAATGATAGTTCTATTAATTGCTAAGTCGTGATATATTTGTATTCTAGATTCTAAAGTTTCAAGAAAGTTCTATAGATCTTAAACCTTTCTGGCAGTGATAGTCTCGGAATTTGTTATAGAAAGCACAAGCGTTTTAGAAATAATCTGTAAGTCTGAGTGACAGCTGGGATAAGAAATGTCCACCATGCAGTTGTAGATAATCTGCAGTTGAAGGAAATAAAAAATGAACAAATTTGTGATACTATCTATCTTTTTCTTGCCCAATACTGCAAACCATGTTTTTCCGATAAGAGAGACCTCGTAGATTATCTAGAATGTTGGGCTAAATACGCGTATTGCTTTTCAGAGCCTTTCATGTAATTGTGCACCATTAAGGGGGAGGTTCTCAAGGGGGACTATACATCATTTCCCAAACATAATTAATAATGAGCCTTTTATTGCTAGAACACAGTTGTCAGTTCTTTCATGAAACTGATTAATTCTGAATTACATACTGTATAATTTTCACAGAAAGAAATTCAGTTATTTTTCTAATTTAAATAGTGTATATTTATAATCAAACTATTCTATCCAATTAGAATAGGCCGGGTTCTAAGATTTTAACCTCTGTATATACATGAAAGAAAAAAAATGTTATTTATAAAGCAATTACCAAGTAATTGATATCAACTATGCCATAAAATTTCAGTTGAGTCCAAAAAACAGCCAGCAATCTTTTATTCAATTGACTGATGTGATACAAATGAATTAAAACTTTGGACAGAATAATGCAAAGACCTCATCATATGAGTGGCCAGTCAGAAGTACTCAAATTCTGATAGGAATACAATTTTTAATATATCATGGGTACTAACAAATAAAGCCAATCCTACTAATCATGTAACATATGTACCCGCACCGTAACTATCTTTACTATTATATTATTTAATATTTGTTATTTCAACAAAATTCCCGTCAAATTCTAGATAGGCAAATTTCTTCATGTGATTTCATAATGATAATACTGGAATTGGAGTAGACTTCCAACTTGGGTCTAAAGTCTTGGGTCCCCTTTGCCAAAAGCTCTGGTGCTCTTTACTCCTTCTTTATTCCTTTCTGTCTAATACAATCCTATCTTACCACTGGGGGGGGAAGAATACTGAAATTGAAATTAGAATACTTAATAGTTGGGAAACGATGATAACTTTTATCTCATCTGTAATAGAGGATTAACTAGTATCAATATGCCTATCCCACAAGGTTGTTAGAAAACATCAAAACTTTAAACTAAAAAAAAAATTTTTCTTAAAAACCTTTTGGGCAGCACCTGCGGCTCAAAGGAGTAGGGCGCTGGGCCCATATACCGGAGGTGGTGGATTCAAACCCAGCCCTGGCCAAAAACTGCAAAAAACAAAACAAAACAAAAAAATCCTTTAAAACTTTTTATAAACTTTAAAGCTCTCCAAATGAAGTGGGGTTTTTTGGGGTTTTTTTTTTTTTTTTGAGACAGAGCCTCCCCTGGGTCCCTGGGTAGAGTGCGGTGGCATCACAGCTCACAGCAACCTCCAACTCCTGGGCTCAAGCAAGTCTCCTGCCTCAGCCTCCCAAGTAGCTGGCACTACAGGCGCCCGCCACAATGCCTGGCTATTTTTGGTTGCAGCCATCATTGTTGTTTGGTGGGCTGGGGCTGGATTCGAACCTGCCACATTAGGTGTATATGGCTGGCGCCTTAACTACTTGAGCCACAGGCGCCAAGCCCAAATGAAGTGATTTTTATATCAACCAAGCTTTGCAAATGAAGAAGGTATACAAATACAAATAGAAATACTAAAAGACATCAATGTTTGAAGTTCCTGAATTAATTTAGCTAATAAGTGATCATTTGGGGTTCTTACCAGTTAATGTCTGATTATAGGGAGCATTGGCTGCTGCAATACATTCTAACCAGATCTGACTCTGTTCATCATAAGACATCACAAAGAGGAAGTCGCAAGCATCTGCAATTCCAGAGTAATTGTAGCACCTTCTGTCTATGTTCTTTGGAGACCACGCTACATCAAAGGTTACCTGGGAAGAGAAACAGCATTCTGTGTATAACATCATGAAATGTGTATGCTTGTCATAGTTTTCATTTATTTTCTTGCCTCATACTATCCACAAAAAAAGAACTGTTTACAGCATATGAATTAGAACAGTTCTAAGAAATATATTTTTTGCCTCCATTGGACTAATTCAGACTTATATTTGGACGTATAATGACCAAGAACAGGGCATTATAGAAAAGACAGGTTTTAAATTCTTAAGTCTTCAGAAAATAGGCTCATGAAAGGAGTATAATAACAATAGGGTGTGGTGGTACCCTTGAGCACCCAGAGAGCAAAGGCAAATATAAAAGTTTCTAAAATGTTGTGCAGGCTCAATGTGTCACCTACTGGCGTAACCTGACTGGGTTGTGAGCTGACTGTGCAGGCTAAATGTGTCACCTATTGGTGTAACCTGACTAGGGTGTCTCCTTGATTCACAGTTAAGACGACACGGTAGGTTTGGCCCAATGTTACTAGAAAACAGTTCTGTTTTATGGCCCACAGGTATAAATAACCAACTCAAAATGGCAAGCACATCACTTCAGTGATCTCATATTATGGAAATACTCAAATAAAACTTGAGCAATAGCTTTCATTCTGAATGGTAAGGCAGCATTCAACAAAGATGGGTCTCTTTTATCTGTTTATATATAGCCTTAAGCAAATATTAATTAGCCTTATTTTATATGTGTACAAATGTTCTAAAACTTCATTAAACATCGTTTTTGTCCTTAGTTAGGCACTCAATAAACACTTATTGATAGTTTAAAAAATGGAGAGGTTAATACGTTAGGTAGACTTTTTATACTTTGGCCAGTTAGAGCAAAACATTTTTCAGGACATTATCTCTGTAATTCTCTGAGCATTTTCACCAAAGGGAACTCTGCTTTACAAATGCAAGTTTTCCTCAATAGCTCTCCAAGAAAATGGGTTATGAAGTGCAATTTTTACAGATTGGGCCCCATTCTAGCTCTGCCTCCTACAAAATGGGAGTATTATAGAAAAAATTAATGATTCCATTTACACAGGTAAATTTAGAATCCATTTTGTAAGTCCTTACCTCTTTCCTGCACATTAAAAGTATTTTCACCTGGATTTCCTGTCATAATTAAGCTCATATTTTTGACAAGGCAGCATTAGTCTACTAGATAAGAAAATGAAAGACTCAGATTCTAGTCTTCGTCCTGTTGTGACTAGGTCTATGTCACTGCTAAGTCACTGAAATCATCTTGTTTTCCTACCTATAAAAATAAGGATGTAGAAAAGACTCTTGGAGGGCATTTGCTTCTCTTTAATTCTAGGACCACGATTCTATAAACTAATGTCATCATCTTATCCTCAAAACTCATTTTTCCCTCCAGATTCTTTGAGTCATTTTTCCTGGTGACCAATTTAAGAAATCTTGGGTCATTTTCTGACTCTTCTTCCTTCACACCCCAAACCTAACCTCACCTTTTCATGTGGGCAGCCTCTCACAGTTGTCCTGCCCCTTCCTTTCTAATAACTCATTCATTTAAAAAACACTTGTTGACCACTTGTTGACTGTTAGAGTTATACACTTATCCAAATCAGAACTGTAGCCTCTATCTACCGGACTGTTGAGGGAGTCATTACTGGTCTGCCTTTCTCCTCTAGCTTCACATACTACCACGGAATCATCTCCCCAAACACTAGTCTACGTGTGTGGCCCATCGCGTGCAGAAGGAATGCATACTTCTCTGTCGGATGTTCTGGATCTTCCACAGTCTGGCCCACCTTCACAACTGTGCCTCTCATAAACCTGACTGGCTCAGATCATTGTACTCAGCTCTCAAACATGGAACGAGCTAGTCCTACCGCAAGGTCTTCCTCCCTGCCTTTTCACTACAGCTTAATCAGCACTGGCAAATAGGTTAGAACTGATGTATGGGATACAACCTATCAGTAACAACTATCCAGAGAATGAAGGAAAGGCTTCTGAGACCAAAATTTGTGAGGAGGAGAGGGGGATGATGTCCCGCATACCTGGTATTTACCATTCTTGATGTACACCGTACTCGTCTGAGAAGCTGAATTCTGACAAACTTTCCCTACAGGGATAAAGCCACAAAGATGCTGCTTGCACTTATTATTTTAGCAGTGATTCTTAAATGCATGATGACCAACTGCACCACAACACTTTGTAAAAATATAGTTACTTATGTTCTGCCTGACTAATGACTTGGGTTATTATGCTCCTCAATATCTACGTTTGAGTGAGAAATGTGTTTCCTACTAAAAGAAAATCAACAAAAGTTTCAGAAAAATTTTTAGGAAGTATGTGCTGAAATTCTTTACCATTCTATTTCTATAAAACTAAGATTGTGTTGGTCATACCCTCATAAATGCATTTAATAAGAACAATATGGGGTTTCCAAAAAATAAATGAATTTTTACCTGTGATCCCTCAATTTCACGATGGAAACTGTCTGCGGTTTCTCTGACTAAAGCAGTTAATGCATCATATTCAGGTGCTGAACAATTCACTTCTTGCTCTATATCTATATTAATTCCATCCATAAACTGTGATTTGGCCAAATCAATTTTCTGAGCTATCCAGGATGCTCTGAAAGTCGGATGAACGATATCCTGTAAGGATACATCCCCTGTGGAAGAAGTGGACATCTTTTGTATATATATGTTTTTCACAATGACATTTACTTACAAATCCATTCCAAAGAGATCAAAGTGTCTTTAAAACATTTCATTATTTTGGAAGACTACACCCATGACTGAAGTTTTCCAAATGAAGAAAAAATATACCAAAATAATAGAAAGGTTACTTACTGATCTCCAAAACAACCATCATGAATAATTAGTAAAATGATTCTCAAGTTAGAAGCAGAAATAGTTGCCTATGACTAAGTAAAAGTCATGCTAATTAGGCAGTCACATTTTGCTCAAATCCATGCAGTGGTTTATTTAATTTTTAGAAAGGTATCTGTATTTATGAAACAAATTATATACTATTTAAGATCAACTTTACAATCCTGAAAAAAACAGATTAGCATAAAAAGAATTTTTCTGAAAGTCAGTACAATAGTAAGTAATAGATAAACCCACCAATTTGGTGGACTCACAGGTGTGGTGAAAAACATACCTTTAAGTACTACTCTGGCTCCTCTTGAATGAGCATAGCACATCAGTTCAGAGTCATATTTTCCAAAAGCTACCACAGTAGTAATCTGTGACCAATCATAAGATTTCCAATTTTTTTGTCCAGCATCAAACACAAAGACCTGCCAGAAAAGGATAAGCATCATTTAAAACAATGGCATGTTGACCATCCAAAATAGATTAAGCACCACTATATAGGTATCAGGTGCTATGCTACAAGTAAGACATAGGAGTCCTAATATAATTGGTGCCAGGCATAATTAGTCAAGTCTAATTGGCTTGTGGGGAAGGATGAGCCTGGAAGAAATAGTGCCAAGTGCCAAAGCCTAGAGGCAGAGAACATGGTAGTTGTATAACTAAATACGTAGCACAGCCAATACGTAGAATTTGGAGAGAGAACATAGTGAAGAACCAGAGAATGGTAGGCAGGAGTTAAATCATGTAGGGCCTAGTAAACCCTGTTAGTACTCCATTAGCTATCCTGAGGGAAAGGGAGAGAATAAAAGCAATTTTTAAAGAAGGTATGTATTTTAGAAATATCCCTTTTGCTGAAGTAGAAAATGGATTAAAGAGGCCAAAACTGGAGGCAGAATAGGGAAGCTGAGGAAGGAATCCTCAGCTAAAACTATTTCAGGGTAGGGCACAGTGGCTCACACCTATAATCTGGGCACTCTGGGAGGCCTAGGGGGTATGGGGGAGATCAGTTAAGGACAGGAGTCCAAGACCTGGCTGGGTAACATAGCAAGATCCCTGTTCTCTAAAAAACAAAAATTAGCCAGGCATGCCAGCTGAAGCAGGGGGATCATCTGAGTTTGAGGTTACAGTGAGCTGTTACCACACATCATTGCACTCCAGCCTGAGTGACTGTGAGAGACCCTGTTCTTAAAATATATATATATACACACACACACACACACACACACACACGCACACACACACCACGGAATTGGACAGACTCTACCTTCTGGAGCTAGTCTTAGCTTGCAGACCCAAAGTCACAATTTGCAAGACATTTCCTATAAGAAGCAATCAAAGAATTTCCTTATGAATGATCTGTGGGGGGCAGTCCTAGATGCCTGAGGCCTTTTATCCCTCTCTAAGGATCTGGTTGACTTGTGAATCTTGTTGACTTGTGATGTTAGTAAAAACTCATCATTTGGAAGGAAGTATAGTGTGACTCATCTCCAGGCTGGACCTTCCCTTTTGGTTTTTTTGGGGGTTTGTTTGTTTTGTTTTTTGTGGTTTTTGGCTGAGGCTGGGTTTGAACCCACCATCTCCAGCATATGGGGCTGGTGCCTTACTCCTTTGAGCCACAGGCACCCTGGACCTTCCCTTTTGAATAAGGAATTGGGTGGTCCCAAGATTTTTAATTTCCTTTACACCATGAACACACAAATGAGCACAATTTTGCTTCTGTGTATAACTGGTTTTCAAAGTGCCCACAAATACTGGCTAACCCACTAGATACTGGGTTCCACCATCAATCTTCAGATTGTTAAAAACTATTTTAATTGGGAGTCTATTAAGCTGCAACAGTTCCAGCTTTGGCTTCCTGCTTAGGTAAACAATGTCAACAGTACATCTAAATTTAAGTTTAACCTATCAGAAACTGCCGCCTAATCTCTATGGACTTTCCACCAGGTCACAAAACCTACCCCACAGTCAATCAAGTAAATGTTTTACTTTACCTCTGTGTTCAAACTATAAAAGCCCACTGCTCTTTCTGCTAAAGCGGACATTTCTGGACCTATCCCTTCTGGACCTATCCCATTAGAGTGATGTCAATTCATAAATGGTTCTTTCCTTAAATAAACACCATTATTTTAATTTGTCTAAAGTTTTAACAAGATGTTAGGTTTCCACACTAGGCAGTTTTGCCATAAACACTTTCACCACTTTTATTTCTTCTCCTAAGCCTTGGATATGGACTTTTTAATTGGCATTGAAACGCCTGTCTCAAAGTTAATGGACTAGATTAAGAACTAGGAATCATTCCTATTTCTACAAAAGATATATTCTTTCGACTAAGCCTTTGGGCCTCCCTGATATATTCCAATTCCTGCTAGTCATCAAACTCTTAAGCCCCCAATTAGTTTTAATATTGCTTCCGAAAGGTTAACTAAAGTTGCCAGAAACCCTATATATTGCTAAGTGAGTATAATGGAAATTTACTGACAGCTCTATTTTTACCACCCTTTTTGGGTGGTTTTGAGGTGCCATTCTGCCTAATGGACTGTTGGAGTGCTAAGATTCTTTCGAATTATTATAAATCGTCATTCTCCTGGAAACCAAAAAATCTAGGGAATGAAAGAACTTTGCTTTGGGTCAGATCCGGGTTTGAATACTTTCCTACCAAGGCAGGCGCTTCCAGTGTGTGAGCCCCAAGAGTTACTCAACTCTCTGAGCCCGAGCTTCCTCATCTACACAGAGGGAAAGCCTCCAACACGAAGGCCCTCAACCAGTGGCACTCACACCTCTCCCTCGTTAGGGATGGGTTCTACTCTCGACTTCTCAGCGGGCTTGGCGACCCTGACCCGGGGGAGTAGGGGAGAGGCGCTGACCTCGAAGTCCCGGCGGTGGCGGATCGAGCGGCAGAGCTCGAGCTCCGGACACGGACAGTTGGCCCTGGCTGCGAGCGGCAGCACCAACAGCGCCAGCAGAGCGAGCCCGGGGGCACTAGACGGCTGACGGGCGAGGAAGCGCCGGCGTCTGAACCGCGGCACTGCCATGCCAGCCGCCGGGTAGCCAAACCGTGGGAGCTGAGTCTTCCCCCTAGGCCAGAGGGCTGCTGTACGGCGGGGCGTGACGTGAGGAGGTGGGGCGTGGCGTAGCGACGCGAAGGGCGTGGCTACGTGGGAGCGTGTTTACGTAAGGGGCGTGGCGAACGCGCGTGGCGATGAGGGGGCGTGGCGTGCTGTGGGCGTGGCTCGGCGAGGTGGACAGAGGTTGGGTGCGAGCGGGGCGAGGCTGGGCGCCGGCGGGCGGGCAGACAGAAGGTGAACTCTTTCACTCTCAGGATCTCCCCGAGCGGTGCTCCTCTCTTTGGCTCAGTGTACTGGTTAGTTGTGTGCTTGGGAAGTCTCCCAAAATGGAGCAATAGAGCGTCTTTGGAAGGCACGACTGAGCAGCATGTTTGGAGTGGCCAAAAGGTTTTTATCATATAGATGTCAGTTCTGAGTTAAGATGTAAGTTGGAATTCAAGCATCTCATTTCACTTACTCCCGTGTTTAAATACCAGTAAAAACCAACCCAGAAGATGACTAACAAAATGCTGGAGGCTAGAAAGCATACCTATGAGAAGTTAATCGAAGATAAAGGGATTGGCAGGGTGATGTGGTTCGCTATGTAATCCCAGCACTCTGGGAGGCCTAGGCGGGTGGATCCCTCTAGCTCAGGAGTCCAGCCTGAGAGCTAGACCCTGTCTTTACAAAATAGAAAAAAATAGCCAGATGTTGTGGCCGGCTTCTGTAGTCCCAGCTACCGGCGAGGTTGAGGCAGGTGAGAGGCTTGAACCCAGGAGGGCCGGCTCCTGTAATCCCAGCTTCTCTGGAGGCTGAGGCAGGAGGATCCCTTGAACCAAGAAGTTAGAGGTTGCTGTGAGTTAGGGTAATGTCATGGAACTCTAGACTGGGCAACAGAGTGAAACTGTCTCAAAAATTAAATGAATGAATGAATGACTGGAATTAGCTGAAGGCCGTTTGAGAAGCAGTTAGATAGATCTGTCTCCAGCTGTTGATCTTCTCCCTCCCAGACTGAAGTTGGGAGGTTTACTTCTAGGAAGAGGGTAAATTCTCTAGCGAGGATATGGGTAAAACACCTAAAACAGGAAATAAAAGACTTTGTGCCTACCGAAAACCAGAACCCTGCCTAGGTTTATCAGAATCTGATTAACACAAGAGGCTGATCAAAGCCTCAAGGATTTTTCTGGACAAACTCTATAGCGAGTTCAAAGTCAACAGGAAGAGCCATCCACTCTGAGTTTCCTCTCTTTACTTTTTTTACTTTTGATCAAGGACAGCAACCAATACAAAGAAGAGGCCCAAACAACAGAACCAAGAATATGAACACCTCAAAAAACTTCTAGTAATGTCTGCAGAAGGATAACAGAATATGAAGTCACAATGGGATGCAATTAAAGGGACGGGGTGGGAAATAAAGAGTTCTTGGAAAAAGAAAAGATAACAGAAATGAAAAAAAAACAGCAGAAGGAAACACTGAGGAATGTAGACAAAGACAGAAAGAAAGATAAGAAAATTGGAAAAGTAGGATGGACAAGGAAAGAAAAAATCAAGTAATTTGTACGGCTGCTTGCAAAGTACAGTAGTGCAAAGGATAAAAGATAATTATCAAGGCTCCAGGATGGAAGGATATGCGTTTTCAGAATGAAAAAGCAAAAAATAGGCCCTAAAATCTGCCAGACTGGGAAAAAATGTCACAAAGGCTCTGTTATCAGAATGTCACCAGATTTCCTCAAAGCAGCACCTCCAGCTCAAAGATAATGAAACAATTCCTTTGCATTTCTAAAAGGTATGTGATTTCCATTTACTATTCTTACAAATTACCAATCAAGTGGGAAAGAAGAATGAGGATTTTGCAGACATATAAAACCTCAAAATATTTTACTTATCAAACATTCCTTCTCAAGCAGCTGCTAGAGAATGTGTTTCTCCAAAGCAAGGAAATAAATAACAAAAGAGGAATAAAGGGGACACAGGCAACAGGAGAGAGCAAATGAATCCTCTTCCCCAGTAATCTATGATAACTGCTCAGTGTCAGAGAGTATCTAGTAAAGACTGGATCATGTTGGAGAATTTATAATGACTCTTATCGGTAGCCATTTCACTGTGAAGTGAACAGAGAGTCCTGGTGAAAGTTCAGAAAACCATTATTTTTGCAAATGATCCAATCTGGACCAGCCAAAGAAGAATTTATTGGCAGGGATGACATCCCTTTAGCAGGGGAAGTCCATGCAAGTGGAAAGTCCTGAACATTTTTATGTCCAGGGGAACAATAACTAGGTGCCAAACAGGAATTACACAGTCATGACATCATTGTGTATAGTTACTGCTATCTAAGAAAACATGGTGTCTTCTGGCGAAACTGTGGACAAGAAAGCCCTGTTGTTTACTTTTGACTTGCCCCACAAACATTTTTTTATTGATGAGGTACAGAATAATGGCAGGGTAGAACTGCGACTGATGGATAAACTCAATGAAGCAACACAGTTGGGCCTCTATAACCACAGGTTCCACATCTGCGATTCAACCAACCTCAGATCAAAAATATTTAAAAATAATAAAAATATGACAATAAAAAGTACTATGCATGAAAAACACAATGTAACAACTATCTACATAGCATTTACATTGGATTATGTATTGAAAGCAATCTAGAGAAGATTTAAAGCATATGGGAGGATGTGTACAAATTATATGCAAATAGTATGCCATGTTATATGAGGGACTTGAGCATTCATGGATTTCAGTATCTTCAGGAATCCTGGAAGCAGCCCCTAATGCAGGTACTGAGGAATGGCTGTTCTTGTAAGTGCACCCCAATTTAGACTATAAGGCTAGACTGGCTAAGGGGAAGCCATTTTGCTTCTGGTATGCTTTTGATTTGTTCTGTCTTAAAAGTTTTGCTGCTTGCTTACACAGCTTCTGGGCACAAGATTAGAAAATGAGAAAATGACCTTGAGGAAAAACAGACTCGAGAGTCTGGAATAGGCTCAGCGCCTGTGGCTCGAGTGGCAAAGGTGCCAGCCCCATACACCTGAGCTGGCGAGTTCTAATCCAGCCCAGGCCTGCCAAACAACAATGATGACTGCAACCAAAAAATAGCTGGGTGTTGTGGCAGGCACCTGTAGTCCCAGCTACTTGGGAGGCAGAGGCAGGAGAATTGCTGAACCCAGGAGTTGGAGGTTGCTGTGAGCTGTGATGCCACGGCACTCTACCCAGGGCAACAGCTTGAGGCTCTATCTCAAAAAAAAAAAGTCTGAAATAGGCCAATTGCAGACTGCTGATGACAAGATCCACCAGACAACCTATTATTTGCTGATAACCATGGAGCAAGTCATGATGACTTGCACAAAACTTGCTGCCACCATCCTCTCCGCCCCTTCCTTTATAAGGTGTTCAGTAAGCGGAGAAAAATGAGGTAGTCTTTATGGTGATAGTCTACCATCTCCTTAGGCTTCTAGCCCTTGAATAAACCACTTTTTCTTCACCAGCACTTTGCTCTTGGGTCTTGGGTGCCGAGCAGGTGAACCTGCATTTGGGGACATTCTTGCTATGAATGGTTTCACTGAATCTGGTTGCCTTTATTTCAAGGAAAAGAGCTTTCTGATTCCCATAGAATCAGACTGTGTAATACAGAAGAATACCCCTATCTTCCTGTGCTGGGAGTCCCTGAGATTACCCCCAGGTTCAGTGTTGCACTAGAAGAATTCACAGGACCCAGTGGTACTCACAGCTAAGATTTATTTCAGTAGAAAGATAGAAAGGAAAATCAGCAAAGGAAACAGTGTACACAGCAAGGTCTGGAGGAAACCAAACACAAGCTTCTAAGAGTATATGCCCTGTGGAATCACCATCATCGCAATGTGACTTGTGTGAAGTGTTGTCTACCATGGAAACTCCTTAGAGACGGGAGGAAATGGGGAGAAATCCTCCCAAATTCTCAGGCGCCACCTAATGGCCAACCTGGGAAGCAGGCCTTTCTAAGGATAGCAATCTTAGCCCTGTTACCGTGACTTTCTGCATGGGGTCGAACCGGGGAATTCCTGTACACGTGTGTATGCACAGAGCATGTATATATGCTCACGTGTGCACACACTTTCTGGAAGAATGCTCAAGAAACAGTGTTTACCTCTGAAGAGGAAAGTATGGCCTGGGAGAAAGTGGAATGAAGGATATTTTTTTTTTTACTATTTACTCTTGTTCCTTTTGGGGTCTTTATCATCAGAGCAAGATTTAAAGAACTCTAACTCTATGTCAATGATGTACCTTTGACAATTTTTGTTTCCCTTTTAGCTTATGAGCAGAACAAAATATTCTGACTTGCCTTGTTTCTTAGAATGAAAAACTCATCCAAAGGCCCATAGTGTTCTCTCTGGAGCTTTTAATTAGAGGAGTTTGACACAACTGTGTTTTCTAAAAATTCTTTAATTATATATGTACTTCCAATTAAATTGCCTTGAAACCTGGGAGTAGCCTAGGGATCAGCAGTTATATAAAAATCACTTTCAAATTAGGAGAATTCACTGATCTGCTCTCATTGTTTCACTGTTAAAATCATCTTCCAGTTTCCTGGACTCTAGTCTCTTCCTCCTCTAATCCAGCCAACAAATCTATGGTTTCCAAACTTTAGTCTTGATAAGAATCACCTGCAAATCTTAAAATGCAGAGTCCTAGGCCCTATCCCCAGGGATTCTCACTCCCTGGGTCTTGATGGGAGAATATGAATTTGAAACAAGAGCCCTGGGTGATTGTGAGGAGGGTGGGTTGTAGCATGTAAGTTGAGACCCCGCTATAATTAGTGCTTTCAGAATCTTTCTAAAGTCCAGTGTTTTGATAATTTCACTACCTTTTCAAAACTCATTCCCCATTTACTATGGCAATGTTTCCTAATCATTTGGGGGGGCTCATGGTCCCTTTTGAGAATCTAAAAAGTTACAAACTCTTTCTTCCAAAGAGCATCTATACTCTTAATACATATTTTTGGGAAAACTTTGGAAGTTTATCTGTGGCCACAAGAGTCCTTGACCTGAGGCATATGGCTGAGAAGTGGTTAATCACAAGTGGCATTCATAGTACTCCTTTACTGCCTCAATTCGCTCATGCCCTATTTTTCCAAAACTGATTAGGTTCTGTTCCTTTCCATTCTTATTCACTACCATCTTGTCACCCTCCACTGTTAACCCCACGTGTAAAAGCATCACATTTTACTGAACTGAAAATCAGGATTCCAAAAGAGTCATGACACTGGATAAAAATGACAGAAAACGTGAATAGGCTTGAGTGGAAAAGAGGAAGTTATTCATTTTAAGGAACTAAAAGTTCATGGGCAGATGCTCGGGACCCAAAGATTCTAATAACATTACTGGTTCTCAAAGTCTCGTTCCCCATTGCTTGGTTCTGCTTTTCACTGAATTGGTTCCATTCTCAGGCAGACTTTCGCCTTCCTGGTGGAAAGATGGCCAGCTACCAACAGTCACAGGCTTTCTGGAATCTCTAGAGCCTTCCTAGCGTGAGCAGGCACCAGGGCAAGGGCACAATCGAAAGTCTGAGCACTTTAAAGTTATAACCAAGCCCACAAACTATCCTCTGTCTTACGAATTCTACTTTGCAATGACAGAAATATATCCCCAAAGTTCATTGCTTCCTCCAGATTCTCTGTTTTAGCATTTTTGCTGGTTACCAATATAAGAAATTTGGGGCCACTTTCTGACACTTCTTCCTTTATACCCCAAATGTAATCTCACATTTTCCTCTGGGCAGCGTCTCACCTGCCCTCTCTCTCCTGCCCCTTCCCATTCAGTTGACAAATATTTACCAAACACTTGCTGACTCTTAGGGTTATATCATCATCCCAATCCCAACTGTAAGTCTCGATTTACTGGAAGGTTGAGGTCATTACTGGTCTGCCTTTCTCCTCTACTTCTACATCCTATGCCAGAATAATCTCCCCAAACACTGTGCTACACATGTAACTCATTACACACAAAATAAAACGCACACTCGGCTTCCCCTTCATGGTGGAAAGATGGCTAGCTGCCAACAGTCACAGGCTGGGCGCAGTGGCTCACTCCTGTATTCCCAGCACTCTGGGAGGCTGAGGTGGGTGGATTGCTTGAGCTCAGAAGTTCGAGACCAGCTTGAGCAAGAGTGAGATCCTGTCTCTACTAACAATGGAAAAAAGAAAAACAAAAACCACTAGCTGGGCGTGGTGGCAGGCACCTGTAGTTCTAGCTACTTGGGAGGCTAAGGCAAGAAGATCACTTGAGCCCAAGAGTTTGAGGTTGCTATGAGCTGTGAGGCCATGGCACTCTACCCAGAGCCACAGAGTCAGACTCTGTCTCAAATAAATAAATAAATAAACAAACAAACAAACAAACAAATAAAATGCATACCCGAGTCTGACATTCTAGATTTTCCACAGTCTAGCAACCATGCTTTTAAACAACAACAATAAAAGACATGGAGAAGGTAAACTGATTATTTAATAAGCAGACAACCATAAAGGTAATACCTGTTCATAATGTGGAGTATCTTGCACGATTTTCCGTCATAATGAAGTTCAGAGTCATGGCCAGGGGCTGTCAGTGTGACACCATTGTTCTCATGCTCAACTAGCACTGGGGGCTCTGTAAGAAGGAAGAAAAAAATGTTCCAGTAGAAAATTTGGATCCTAATATTCTCTCTCATGTCTTTATTGTTTTAAAAAGAAGTATTAAATGTAATTATATACAGAAAAATTATGTTTAACATGACACATAGGATACCTCCTCCTCGCTATGGAGGCCGCAGTGGGGTGGCTGTGCCACTGCTGCCGTGTCAGAGCTCCAGATGTCGCTGGCAGGCTGCTGCTGCTGCCACTCTCTTGGGTTTTTATACCTTTCCCTTTTTTGAATCCTACATCAATACAATATTCAAGAAAGTAATAGGACTTAAAATCTTTTTACAGAATTTATAGAAATGCCTCAAAATCTGCAAATGTTTCTCTGTATGTCCATGTGTGGGGTGTTTTATTTTTGAAAACTCTGCATCTGTAATCTCTTATTTTGAATGAAGACACACTCTTTGAAAATCACAGGGCTTAACCATACGTAAGATCAAACCTTTGGAAATTTTTTTTAAAAATTTAAGATTTGCCTTTTCTAGGGAATAAAAATGTTCTAATGTTATGCCTTATTATTTTTGTTTCAAACCAGTTTTGAAGTGTCTTATTTCAATATTTGAAAATAACAAGTTATCCAGTCCTATCTCAGCTGCTTTTATTCCCCTTGTTATCCTTCCCAATGAAAGAAAAATACTGTTTGTTGTTTTGGCATGAACACCAAATAGCAAAAGCTCTATATAGTCCAGCTTTATCGCCTGGGTGATCCTGGCTAAAGCTCGCTTTCTTCATCTAGGGAAGGTGTACTTCTTGAGGGAAGGATTCACTTGTGGAATAAGACCGACCTTATGTTTGTGGGATCATGTGAATTTTAATGGGTAGGTGTCTGGTGGAATCTTTAAAGAAAATTCATAATCATAATACCTTCTGATGAAATAGTCCTCTATATTGTTGTAAGTGGAGAAACAGAATTCAAGATATCCCAGATCAAGTAAGATGGTGAACCGGTGTCCTCTCGTCACTCCAAACTGAACCCCCATTAAATGCCATCTACCAAAACACTGAAGTGGGATGCAGTGGAGGACAATTGAAATGATCGCTTGACGGACTCTGAAGTTGGGCAGGCTCATTTTGGAAAGCCCAGCTGGGCAAAACAAAGCAGGGGAGTCCTACGTGGTGTGATTAGCTCATCTGGCCGGGATTTTATTTAATAAAGTCCAGTCAATCATCCTTGCAGGGTAATAAGTACCTAACCATATGGTGATTATTCACAGAATTAAAATGACAGAAAAATGTCCCTTTAAATTCTGTATCTAATGAATAAGAATCAACTAACCAAAATTCTCTTTAGTATGGATTAAAAATTGACATTTTACATTCTCAATATTTGTGATCTTATTGTATTAATAGCAATAGTATAAATGTTTTTATCACCTTATTGTTATTTATGAAGTACTTAATGTATATTATATCATTAAAATATGTCCAGCAGCCCTTCTCAGGGGTCATGGTGGGCAGCAAGATGGCATCTGCCAGCAGGGTGGTCCAGATAGTCAAGCCGCACACTCCACTAATACGATTTCCTAATCCTAACCCCAGTGTATGGGAAGCTTTGAGATCAGCAGGACTACTGTCTCACTCTTCTGCAATTTCCCAGTATTCGAAGGGAAGTAAATCACAGATTTGCTGATGTATCAGGGTCCGTCAGACACTGCAGAAATAATAAAAATATTACCTCAGCAATATAGAAGGAAACGTGTGACTCAAGAAGAAATTGAATATATCCAACGTGGGGGTCCAGAGTAATCACTATGGCTGCTGTTTGTCATCGGACAAAAGAATTACCTTTACAATAAATGACTTCCAAAATGAGAAAGGAGGCTTGGCGCCTGTGGCTCAAGTGGGTAAGGCGCCAGCCACATACACCTAAGGTGGCAGGTTCGAATCCAGCCCAGGACCACCAAACAACAATGACGGCTGCAACCAAAAAACAGCAGGGTGTTGTGGTGGGCGCCTGTGGTCCCAGCTACTTGGGATACTGAGGCAGGAGATTTGCTTGAGCCAAGGAGTTGGAGGTTGCGGTGAGCTGTGATGCCACAGCACTCTACCCAGGGGGACAGCTTGAGGCTCTGTCTCAAAAAAAAAAAAAAAAAATGAAAAAGGAGAAATTGTATATTGAACAACTTTAATAAATATTGTGTAAAAATGATGATATAGAAAATCTAGATGGACACTTGTATCTCCTAATTTGTGTATTTTGGTCAGCTTCCATAAGCTTGCCTAAATGTTTATATACTTTATACTTATTAAAGTATACATTTGTAAATGTTAGCCTATTAATTTACTCTTAGTTGTCAAATATGACCAGTTTTGAACTATTAAAAGCACACTATATCTAGTTGAAAAAAAAATGTCCAGCAAATAATCATAGATTCAGATGATAATATCCAGATGGCATGTTGCAACTACATTTCTGAAGCCTAATCCGTGAACCTGGTGTATAATTTCTACCAGCTGCAGTCCCTCGCCTTTGTTCCCACTCTCCTGCCACCACCGCCAACCTCCCCCCTGCCCCGCGCTCACAGCTCACTTGGTTCTGTCCCCAGCAGAACCCTCTGTGCAGCTGTGGCTGCTGTCTGGCTACTGGGACTGCTGCTCATTTTGTCCCAAACCATTTCTTTGCTGCCCTCTTTCTTTCTGTTTTCTTCCCAGAAAGTTTGCTTTTACTCTTGCTGCCCCCCGTGTAGGGCACTGAGGCTGTGATGCTTCTGGTAGGGAGTGCTGACACCCACACAAGGGGCCAGGGGACACTGCTGGTGCCGCCCCAGGTCGTGTTTGCTCCTGCGTTGGGAGGCCCACGCAGTGGTTTTAAACGTCCTCCTTCCAGAAGATGTTACAGAAGACGTAGGCATTTTCGAAGAAGAGGATAGAGACTAGATGGGCTTTCACTCCAGCTTCATTCTGAACTCCAGCCGTTGTGATGTTTCTCTTTGGAGACGTGGGCATATGTTGGCTGAGTGTGGTTTTATTTTTAATGCTACAACTATTAGTTGTAATAATGATGACAACTATTAATGAATAGAGGCCAGAGAGCAGAGTGATTAAGAGTTGAGCTCTGTAATAATACAGGGCTGGGTTCAAATCTCAGTCCTGCCCTGTGGTAATCATTTGACCATGAGAATGTTACTTAACTCCCTGAATCTGTTTCCTAGGCTGTGAAATCGAGGTGACTGTAATATCGTCACAGAGAGGTATGAGAATCCTGTAAAGAAAAGAAAATGCATGTAAAACACTTGGTATCCTTCCTGACACATAGTAATATCAATTTCCATTGCTGTTATTAGTAGAGATTGAAATACTACTTCCTACACACAGCTAATAGTGTGTTTCATACATCCAAGTTCCACATAAGTTTTGTTTTAATAATTGGATGAATATGCCTAAGCAGGTAGATTGCTTAAGCTCAGAGACCAGCCTGAGCAAGAGCAAGACCCCATCTCTACTAAAAAAAAAAAAAAGAAAAGAAAAGAAAAACTGAGGCAAGAGGATTGCTTCAGCTCAGAAGTTTGAGGTTGTGAGCTATGATGCCATGGTTTTCTGCCCAGGGTGACAAAGTGAGACTCTATCTCAAAAATAATGATAACAATAATAACAATTGAATGAATATTAGTAGATAGGACTTCTAAAATCTTATAGAATTTGCATATCCGTTTATTTAAGAACCAAATATTTTCATTATCAGTTCACAAAAGTCTGGAAGCTTTATACCATCAAAAGCCATCAAGATGGCTGGCGTTAGTAAAAATTTTCTCCAAAAGACCCTACAATGAAGTAAGTGCAGTCATCTCTCTGGGGAGAAAAATCAAGCTCAAATTGAACATAACGGAGTAAATAAATATTTAAAGAGGAGGAAGATAAAATCCATCAATATTTAATAATTCATTTAGTCTTATGTACTATTTGGTGGATTTGTATTATTGTGTTATTAAGCTCTTCAAATTCATTGATAGTTGTTGAAATGGCTGAATTCAGCTGAAGCCTGGAAAAGAGTTGAGGGGATGTGGGGGCTGGAAGAAGCCCATTGGAGGGCTCAGCATCTAGGTAAAGGAAAGGACATTACCGGCCAGGCGCAATGGCTCAGGCCTATAATCCTAGCACCCTAGGAGACCAAGGTCAGTGGATTGCTTGAGCTCTAGAGTTTGAGACCAGCCTGAGCAAGAGCAAGACCCCCCATCTGTACTAAAAAGAAAAAAAAAAATAGAAAAACTAGTTGGGTGCTGTGACAGGGGCCTGTAGTCCCACCTACTCAGGGAGGCTGAGATCAGAGGATCACTTAAGTCCAAGAGTTTGAGGTTGCTGTGAGCTATGACGCCATAGCACTCTACCCAGGGTGACACAGTGAGACTCTGTCTCAAAAGAAAAAAAAAAAGAAAAGGACATTATCCTCTTGATACAGGACTTGGCCACAGGCAAGAGCACCATTCCCCACCTTTCAGGCAGCTGAACAGTTCAGCCTGGCCCATAAAAAAGGGGCTCAGGAGTCTTGAGGCTGCCAGGGGGCTGACTACCACAGCATGAATGCCCAAGTGCCACCCTCCCCACTGTGCAGCCCAACAACATTGCTGCCACCGAGAGGACAGCTTTACCCTGTGGAAAAGACAACAGAACTGGGAATCACGGGATCAAAAGGTGTGCCAGGGGCAGCGAATGTCACAAGTATTTTTAGGTTTTAAAAGGTAAAGTCTGGGAGATCCGGCAGAACCTCCATCCATGACAAAATTTGGGGATAAGTTTTGAAACTAATGATTTCAGAAAGATAATCACTCAAAACTAATGGGGATTCATGGCTACAGTTCATGGGGGGCGGGGGGGGCTGCTCATTTCCCTTTCTAATAGGGCTGTTAGGTCAGAAGAATGTGGGGGACATAAGGTATATGGCTCTCAGTAAGGCACTCACCTGACAGTCTTTTAACATATTCACAGGGGCATTTGAAAGACCTTGGTGCAGTGTGAAGACTGGGCAGCAGGGCTCTGTGGCTGCACTCTCTTCTTACTTCAAGGAATTTTCAAATCATAACCTTTTTGCAGCATTGTAACCTCAAGATTTCCAAAAAACACAGCATAATTTATCCTCCTAGAAACGGGGTGTCCTCTGGAGTAGAGTGGCATTTCATAGAATTAGCTAGAAAGCATATTTTGTCCACTTGAATTTGAACTTTCATTTTAAATCTGAAAGAACTGTCGATTGCCCTAGTACATTATAATTGTCATACGCGCCTAATGAGGAACTGTTCCCTCTGTTGACTCACTGAGGCTATTTGTAGGAATCAATCAGAGAGAACAAACTTGTTTTCACACAGTTGAGTTCAGCACTGTAAACTTTAACTTTCAGAAAAAATTTGAACATGTCCCAAATCCCTGCTACTAATACAGCACTCCGTGACCAATACTAGTTCATGTGTAGAATTCTGTTAGTTTATTTCATCATAGTTCATTAAAGAATCATGATCAAGCAACATAACATTAATCTAGCGTTACCTATATTGAATCCTATCTCCAGATTGCTTTCAGGTATTACCTAAGGTCTCAAAGCTACACGTGTGAAAAGGACCAATTCTAGATTCTTGTATACAACATGGTTACAAACTCTGTGCTGGCTATTCTCACCTAAATGTTGTAAGATTTCCACCATCTATTTTTAAAAGTGGATAAATGAAACTAAATATCTTCCTTTCTGCAGTACCATGTGACTGTCCATCCCCAGCATAATCAAAGATTACATAGCCCATACTTGAAATTCAGTGTTTTTCATTTTTCATTGCTCTGCCATCTTGCTAAATGTTTTGGGGACCTGATAGAGCCGATCTCCACGTTTCTGCTTATGAAAATCAGATGTGATAACTCCACTATTTATTTCTAGCAGGTTAAGTGATCTCATGACAGAAAGAACATTAAAGAGTTATATATTGAGCGTCAGGTCTGTTTAGGTACAGAAGGAATGAATGAATATTTGTTGATCCGACTATGTGCTAAGCAATTTATTCTTTCATTTAATCCTTGCTACAGACTGCAAAGAAGGTAAGATTTAGGCTCAGTTTATAAGCAAGGGCCAGCAACTCACACAATTCACACATCATTTATTCAGAAATCCATTCAACATTTATGGGATGCCTACTGTGTGCTGGGTGTTGGGGAAATAGTGGGTGTTGGGTTTGCAAACCATAACACATTTGGAATTGGAGTGAGGAGCATCAAGTCACAAAGCAGAGAGGTGAGGGAGAAAAACAAGGCTCAGGGCAGAGGAAAAGGCAAAAAAGAAAAAAGGCCCAAAGTCTTTTTTTTTTCTTGTAGAGACAGAGTCTTAACAAGCCTGTGAAGGAACGGGTTGTCCCTCGAGGCTGGGCTGAGGAGCGTTGGCCAGGTGCTCTGGGTTGCCTCACTCCACATTGAGCGTGCCTGGGCTGCGGAGCTGGAAAAGAAGCCCCAGTTTCCAGAGCGCCTGAGGCGATGGCTCTGGGTGTGATTCTGCCAGTCAGAAGTACTTGGCAAGGCTTAATATTCTGCAGCATAAGCAACAGCAGAATTGCTATCCAAATGGTTACTCATCACCTGGAAGAAAAAGTATCCATGGAAATCAAAATGTGGGTAGGCCAAATGACTGTGGTAATAAAACTTTGCAGTAAGAGTGGGAAGAAGACCATAAAGAAAGAGAAAGATCAGCATGAAGTTACATGCAGCATTACGTAACTGGTACCAAATTCTGTGTCCCTTAGGAGCAGGTCCTGCGGCAAGAGAGCGAGCTCCAGAATAACAATGGCGTGATCTCACAGAAAATTCCAGAGTGGGTGGTCAGGCTGTTCTGCTCTAGGGCAAGTTGCTGCTTCTCCTTCTCTTGGGAGTGATGCTCCTCTTCATGGTTCAAGATGGTGACCGTCACACCTACATTCCAAGCCACAGGATGGAGAAAGAAGCAAAAGACAGGGGATAAAGGACAAGTGCCAGTTCCCTACGGGGAAAGTCCTTGGAAATTCCCTAATGATACTTCACTTGTCCAGAACTTTGTCACTGCCCTGTCTAGCTGCAAGAGAGGTGATGTAATCACCAGTTATCATTTTGATCAGGAAGAAGGGATGTAAAGGGTGGGATTATAGGTACTCTCTCCCACAGGAAGCTTGGCAGAGAGTGTCAGGGGGAAGTGGGATGACGGGAGCCAGCCAGGAAGGACTTGATATCACATGATGAGGCATTTAGACTTTATTCTCCTGGCAATGAAGAATCGTCAGGTAGATTTAAGCAACAGAGAGATATGAGCTGTGTTTTATAACACTCTCCCTGACCCCTATATGGATGGGTCTATGAGCGTAAGTATTACTCAGAGACCAGATAGAAAGCATTTGCCCCCAAATGACCATCTGTTTAATGAATGGTGGAGGAAAAACTGGATAACCACCTGCAGAGGAATAACAGTAGGCCCCTGTCTCTCATCATATATGAAAATAAACTCAATGGATCAGAGACTGAAGTGTTAGACCTGAAAGTACACAGCTACACATACTAGCAGAGAGCATCTGCCACTTTCTCAGGCTAAACAAAAAGATAAATAAATAAATTGAAAATAAGTAAAATAAAATATACTAGAAGAAAGCAAAGAGATAATGCTCCTGGGCATTGATCTAGGCAAAGACTTTATGGCTAGGATTTCAAACACATAGGCAACACAAGCAGAAATAGATAAATGCAATTCATCAAAGTAAAGGAAACCATCGGCAGAGTGTGAATGGGGAAAAAATATTTGCAAACTATGCATCCAACTGTGGGTTAAGATCTAGGATGTGTAAGGAACTCAAACAACTCAATAGCAAAAAAATAAAATAAAAATAAATAAATGTTAAAATCCCAGTAAAAATGGGCAAGAGACTTAGACATCTCTCAAAAGAAGATGTACAAATGGACACAGCGGCTATATCACAAAATGCTCACCATCATTAATCATCAGGGAAGTGCAAGTCAAAACCACAACGAGACATCACCTTACCCTCGTAATGGCCATTATCCAAAAGACCAAAAAAGGAAAGGCTGGTGAGGATGTGGAGAAAGGGAATTCTCACTTATACACTATTGGTAGCAATATAAATTAGGACGGCCATTATGGAAAACCACATGGAGTTTCCTCTGAAAGTTAAAACCGGACTACCATATCACCCAGCCATTCCACCACTGGGTATACATCCAAGGGCACCAAAATCAGCATGTTGAAGAGGTATCGCCAGTCCCATGTCTGTTGTAGTAGTAGACACAGTGGTAAAGCTACTAAATCACCCTAAATGTCCATCAGTGGATGGACAGATAAAGAAAATGTGGTATATACTAACTGATGAAACCTTGTCATTTGTGACAATCTGGAGGAACCCAGAGACATTAGGTGTAAGAGGCTAAGCCAGACACAGAAGGACAAATACTGCATGATCTTACTGACATGGAATTTTAAGATCTCACAGAAGGAAGGAGTAGAACAGCGGTTCTCAGGGGCTCAGAAGGGGAGATGGGAGAGAAGATAGGGACAAGCTGGCCAACAAGTACAGAGTTACAGTTAGACAGAAAAAAGTCCCGGCATTCTACTACCTAGTAGGGAGACGATAGCTAAGACAAGGTATATTTCAAGATGGCTAGAAAAGAGGATCTTGAGTTTGTCACCACAAAGATAGGAGAAAGTTTTGAAGTGATGGACATGCTAACTACCCTGATTTGATCAGTATGTAACGTATACATGCATTGAAATGTCCCATCATACCCCATAGACATACATACTTATTAGGTGTCAGTGATAAACAAAATTTTTAAAACTAAAAAAGGAAAGATAGCAGTTGCCATAGTCCAGGTAAGAAGAGATGAGAGCCTTAAAAGGGGCTGTGACAATGTGATGGAGGAAAGAGACTGGAAGGATGAGACACGTTAGGGTTGGAGGGGACAGACCTTAGTGACCAGTAGGCGGCAACATGGTGGAGGAAAAGCCTGGAGCTCGGGATGATGCCAAGGTTTTCAGCTTGAGCAATTTGGTAAGTGACAGTGTCACTAACCAAAATAAATACAGAGGGTGAAGGAGGCTGTCAGTGGCGGACAAAATTGAGTTAGTCTGATTTGGGATATGCTGAATTTAAGGAACTTGTTGGGTGGAAGATACTCAGCACTGGAGAGAAGTCAGGACTGGAGATGCCAGGTCAGCAGCTGTGTGGATCTGAGTGACAGCTGCAGCCACGAGTTTGAGAGTCTTGACCAAAAAGTAAGGGAACTAAGTCATGGGATGAAGCCTGGAAAAGTGCCAGTGTTGTGTGAGTCTTCTGCCAAGTCCATTCTGATGGAAGACTCTTTGGAAATTGTAGTTCAAGACATCCAAGGTGGGGTGGTGCCTGTGGCTCAGTGAGTAAGGGCGCCAGCCCCATATACCAAGGGTGGCAGGTTCAAATTGGGCCACAGCCAAACTGCAAGAACAACAACAACAACAACAAAATAGCCCAGTGTTGTGGCAGGTGCCTGTAGTCCCAGCTATTCAGGTGGTTGTGGCAAGAGAATCCCTTAAGCCCAATAGTTTGAGGTTGCTGTGAGCTGTGACGCTATGGCACTCTACCGAGGGTGACATAATGAGACTCTGTCTCAAAAAAAAAAAAAGACATCTGAGGCTGCAAAAATATCCCTTTACAGACATTGAGGTCTTTAGTCAAATCTTTCCATTTCTAGATAAGGTAAAACTGCTAAGGACTTTTTCTTTTCCTGGTTGAAATGCTTTAAATACCAAACGATTTTGAGTTTGGAAAGAAAGTCATAATTAAGGTTGAAGTTTCCTTTTCTATTCTGTAATGCAGTAGAGCCTGTGCCCTGAAAAAGAAAGAAAGAAAGAAAAACTCCTGCCGCCCTCATCTCCATGGAAGTGCCTTGGAATTATTCCACCAGATCTGGGGGAGATATAAAGTCAGCTGGTTGAGATGTGCATTGTGGGCATTGACGGATCGGGGGAGCTCTCTATAGACTGCTTTCAACATCTAGATTTGATGCCCTCATGATTGCTTTCAAGAAAAGGGAATTTGATTTGGGGTTGCAGTATTTGCTTTAATTCTAGAAAAGGATTTAAAAATTTGTATTTGTATGTAGTACCTTTTCATTTCAACTCATTCTTAACTGTCCCCTCCTCCTCACTTTCCATTGTTGGCTGGTACAATCTACCTTCAAAACATTGTTTTCTTAAAAGTCAAAGGTTATGATTTAGAAAAGGCCAAACCATCTGATATCAAAATGCTTAATTCTTTGTTTTTTCTTTATTTGTTTGTTTGTTTTTTGAGACAGAGTCTCATTCTGTTGCCCAGGCTAGAGTGCCATGGTGTCCACCTAGCTTACAGCAACATCAAACTCTTGGGTTCAAGTGATCCTCCTGCATCAGCCTCCCAAGTAGCTGGGACTACAGGCACTCTCCACAATGCTCGGCTAATTTTTTTCTATTTTTAATAGAGAAAGAGTCTCGCTATTGCTCAGTTAATCCTGTACTCCTGAGCCCAAGGGAGCCTCCAGCCTCAGCCTCCCAGAATGCTAGGATTATAGGCATGAGCCTCTTTGGGTGGTCACTAGCAGAGTGCCATCAACTGATAAAAACACAAGTAAAAAGAACTTCAATTTTCTAGAAAAGTATGTAAATTCAAACCTAACAGAAACAAAACAAGAATCTAAAGTTAAAATAAACGATAGCATACTTATCTAAATTAGGAAGTTTGGGTGCAGGTTTAGCACAGGATTCTATGATTGGGACAAATTCAGCCAAATATCTAACATTTGTCACCTCTAGGTCCTGGGCATTGTTCATTGATATTCAGCATCCTAGTCCTCAAATATAAAACTAGTCTCATCAATTTACAAAGATTCAGTTACAGTCATGAGGCCTAGTAACTAAGTCAGGCACATGGGCAAAGTGCAAGTTAGTATCAACATTTTCACTGGGGACAAATGAAATTTAAGGAAAAGATGGCAAAGTATAAGGTGACAATTATTTTTGAAGATCGTTCTTTGTTCTGAGATCACGTCCTTTTTGTTGTTAATGTGTGTCTTTCTTTTGCAAAAGGAGTAGATAACAGTTTCTTTTCTTAATGAACTTACCTGGCAAAGTTAAAAGTTAGTACACCATTGCCAATTCCTAAAGTTGTTTTGCTGTTTTGCTTGTTGGTGAGATGTGTAAGTCAGAGAATCCCTGGAGTAATGCATTTCCCACAAGCTTGGAAACCAACTGGGTTTTCTGGCAAATTCATAACAGATGAGCAAATCAGGTTCTCCACAGTCTGGCTCTGTTGCTAATCACCCTGGCTCGTGAAGTAGGTCCTCAAAAGGAATTTGTTAGAAATAGTTGATCCACACGGAAAGACAGGCTTACACAGGGCTCTTGTTTGTTTCTTCCATTGGCTTTCAAAATGTCCAACATTTTAATTTGCTTTTAAAATTGTGATTTAAAAGATATGCCTTTAGCTTTGCACAGTGGCAATATTGTAGCCAATGAGGTTTATGCAAGGCGTGATCATTGCTAATTGAACTTTTCCCAATACCCTGCCATGATGCAGTGCAAATATAGTCAGCATTGGCAATTTTTAATGGTGTCTACGGAGACTAAATTTTTTAAAAGTTCAAAAGTTAAGTTAAAAATATGTATTTAAATAAATCATTTTCATGTGCAAAAGTCAAACCACACCATCCCTGGAGGGCAGCAGGGCAGGGCTGCTTTGCACACCTGCTTCTCACAAACATCCCAGTGCACACCTGAGTTTGGAGAGCACTGTGCTAAGTATAGAGCATCAACCCTTTTCTACTGAGAAGGAAAGGAAGAGACATGTAATTTCTATATTGATTCTCAAAGACAAAAATGATTCTAGGGTGGTTGGACCAAGTTTTAATGGAACCCAAATGTAATCAGAACTTGGATTTTCTGGTCTCCAAAATCAAAGAAAAAATTCAAAATTGCTTTTCAAGAATAAAAAATGAAAAAGAAAACCCCCTTCGTGTAGGTTTTTAATCCCTGAAATCTTGATAGCATTATCGTCTTGTTTGTTTTGTTATTTTCCTTAAATCAGCAGGGAACGCTTTCTGATTAATCTGCACCTGGAATTGGTAGACATACGCGCAGTAGCCAAGCGTATTGTAACCATTACTCACCAAGATACAAACTTCCAGTTCCTTTCCCTGGGGACCCAAAGTGCAGCGTGGGGAAGGTAGGGGCTGATGCGTCTCTCCTCTGCAGGGCACAGAGGCTCAGCGCTGCCACAGTTAGTCTATTTAGGTGGAAGTGAGGACGGCCTGAAGAGCAGATGGGATTTAAAAATAGTAAATCCTGTCTCCATCCCAAACACACATTTTTACTGTAGAACATTCAGAAAGCAAGAATCATTCATAATTTTACCACTTAGAAATTATCGCTGTTGACATTTGGATTGATATACTTCTAAGGAGGGAAGAAGGGATGAACAAACCTGCACCCCTGCACAGTAAATTATCTTCATTATACGTACACCAATGCGTTTGGATCCTATTACTTGTCCATCGTTATCGATGGGGAGTTGGTAAGAGGGTGGAGAAGGGAGACTGATTTTTAACACGAATACACATTATTGGGATTTTTCAAATCCTATAAATTACTCTGTATGTATTCTATGATTTTCTTTTAAATTGCAATACCCATGCAATCAGGGTCGAGTATAAAGGGGTTTCATGAGATGCTCCCCTGAGCCCGCATTGGGTGACCAGGGCCGCCTACCGGCTAGGGTGGAGCTCCTGGGACAGAGGATGGGGCGCAAGAGCAGACGGAACGGGGTTCAAGGCCGCCTGCGCGGCTCGGATCCCGCCTGGGCCGCGCCCACGGCAGGCTGAGCGCACCAGTCAGTATGTGTAGCGGGCCGCGGGGGCTGCGCTTCTGCATCCCGCGAGCTGCTTGGCATCCGCGCTGGCCCGGCTTCAGTCCACCACTTCCCTGGAACGGAAAAGGAGACTCGCGGGCTCGGCCCGCAGCCGGCGGAGGGCGAAGACGCGCGAGCGCCCGACCCCACGGCGCCCTCTGCTGGGACCCGGGCTAGTGGCAGCCGAGGGGGCGGTGGGGCGGGGCGGGCCTGAGCGGGACAAGGTGGAGCTGCCGAGGGGCGGGGCGGGGCTGAGCCGGACGAGGCGGAGCTGCCGAGGGGCGGGGGCGGGGCGGGGCGGGACGAGGAGGAGCGGCCGAAGAGCGTCGAGGGGCGGGGCTAAGAGGGACGAGGAGGCGGGGCGGGGCGGGACGCGGAGGGCGAGGCTGCCTGCTCGGTTAAGCCATCCTTGGTTTTCTGACAATGGGTTTGGATTTTCATTGCCCACCTCCCTGCTTCTCCATCCGTACTTCTTATATTAGTGTGTGTTTTCTTTAAGCAACACGAATTATTTTTTCTATTCTCTAATGCTTATTCACTGTAAAGACAAATTGGAAAACACAGAAAGCCTAATGAAGAAATTAAAAACAACTTTATTCTCGTTAGAGATTAGAGACAAGCACATATTTAAAGCATGTCTTCTAGTGTTTTCTTCCTATACATAAACATTGTATACTAAGATAAGTATCTATTTAAACAAACGGGACAACAGTGTTAGAGCATCCAGGCATGCTGCTGAACCGACCCTGCTGAAGACAGAGAGGCCGCTGGGAGTAGCATTTCCCTGCCCTTAAAACGGGCCCGCCTGACTCTTGGTTTGATAAACTAATTATTCTAAGTCCCCAAGGAAGCCTGTCTTTTCTTCCTCAGCTGAGAGGGTCACAGGTAAAGTTACCCCTTTAATGGGGGGAGGTAGGTAGCGGTGGTAGATCTGGGGAGGAAAGAAAACTTGGTCTTGATGTTTGCTTTAAATAACCAGAAGATTCCAAGAGTAATTCTCTGGGTGGAGGAGCGCAGCCCCATCCCCGCACACTTCTCCGGTTGCTCAAGTGCGTGGATCTTCCGCCTCCCTCTAGGCTGTGAGTTCTCTGTAGCAGGAATATCCTTCCGGGCCTTTGCATCTTGTTCCTCCACCTGGCAGAGTGCTTTCCTCTCTCTGGTCGGTGTCTTTGTCGTCTTTTTCCTCCACACACACTCTTTCATATGCTAGTGTTACTAGTTTGCTGCTGCCACCCCAGAGAAACACACAAGCCGCATGAAAACAGCCTGCTGAGTTGCACATTCAGAGTCAAGACAACACCTCCCTCCCTGCTTCCTTCCAGCTAACTTGGGACACCTAAGCAAGACCCTTCTTCATGGAAATTCCGAAGTTGCCCCTCTCTGCAGGGTGTGGTTAGATTTTGGAAAACCGTCATTGATTTGGAAGTGGCAGATCATTTCATAGTTTACAGGTGGCATCCTGGGGTGTCCTCTGGCCACCTGCAGCCTGGTGGAGGCTGAGGCAGAGAGAAGAGACTGGACAAAAAGACCTTTCGTGGAGGTGCAAAGCCAAATCCTCCAGCCTTTCTATCCCTAGGAATTGAAACAATATCTCTAGTGAGAGCTGTATGGCTGAGCCACGCTTAGTAGATTTTTCCCCCATGGAAAGAGGAGAAAGGGCTGACACCCCCTTCAAGTTCTGCTTGGGTGAAAATAAAGACTTCGGAAAGTTAGAGCCAGCCCCTGGCTGACACTGCTGAGACTGGCAGACCAAGCCTGGTGTGACCACTTTGCCTTTCTCATGGAATCAGCTGTGAGGCAGGAGGTCTGTTGTGCTCTTAGGCTACTTGTTAGCTATGTGCTTCTGAGTAAATTGCCCAACCTTGCCCAAGCTGTTTGTTCATCTCCATAAGGGAATAATGATATTTACCTGAAGGTTATGCTTCCATGATTGTTGTGAGATTAAAATGAGCTGTAAAGAGGAGAGAGGTTGTCTTGAAGCTGCATTTGCAAACTTTCTAACCTTGCAAGTGTTACATCTCCTTATGTTGATTCTCCTACATGGATGCTGAAGCCTTCAAACATGGGATGGGACATGCCTCAGCTTTGAACTTCCTCCCCTGTGTAGAGTTAGGCTCTCATGCTTGTCAATCAAAGACTCTAAACACACCGGCAGCTGAAAAACCTAGACTCAGAGATGTAGAACAACTTGCCCAAAGGGACACAATTTGGCCATGACAGGACCAGGACTGGAATGTAGCCCATACAGCTTTTAACCAACCTGCTCTTCCCCCATCTCCAATAGGAGCTAGGAAAGGACTATTTCCTTGGTATTGTCCCAGGGCATGACCGTCCCCATGCAAGGGACACAGAGAAGTAGGGAGAACATCTTAGACTCTATTCAGTAGTCACTCTGTTCAAATGAGCCCATATTCTTTACGCATTTAGATTTGTTTTCTTTTTAATAATTCTATTCACATGCCATAACAGAACTGAACACACATTTAGACATCTTTTGAAAGTTTTATGGAGTGGAATTTCAAAATAGACAACTTAATAGGGTGCTTCTATGTTAAATGAGTCTTAAAATGCAAATTCTCTCTACATTTCTCAGACCTGGTGGGATGGTTATCTCTGATAGGGACAGTTTGGAGAGATACTCTGAATTAAACCTTTGTGACTATTTGATTTTTTTTTTTAAGAGACAGAGTCTCACTTTATTGCCCTTGGTAGAATGCTGTGGTGTCACAGCTCACAGCAACCTCCAACTCCTGGGTTTAGGCGATTCTCTTGCCTCAGCCTCCCAAGTAGCTGGGACTAAACTTTGTGACTATTAACCAACCAGTTTGACACTAAACATTTTCTGGTCTTCAGACTACAGTTTGTTCAGTTTCAGAGTCTAAGCCCTGAGCTGGGCTGGGACACAGAAGCAGTTTGTTAAGACTGAAACATTCATACTTGACCCCACAAAACATGGTCATCTGATTTTGACCTGAGCAACAGCACAGTTTTTCCCCATAAGTGACATGGCTTACATTTTGCCTTAGAAACACTCAAACACAAGGGAATTGCATCCCTCCCCTTAGCATAATTTGGCTGCATTATACTTCAATGCAGGTAGACTGGCCCCTTTTAGGAATTATCCTGGACTGGGAGGGCACTTGCCCTCTGTCCTTCCAAACCCAAGTTTCTCCCAGAAAGCACATGGGTGAGGAAAGATAGGCCCTCCAACCTTGAAAATCTGAACCAAAGATGTTTAGAGACGACTGTGGGGGACAGAAAAAGGTGAACATACAATGTCCTGGGAGCAAAAATAGGTCCTAGAAATGGTTCTTCTGGAATCCTGTTGGAGATTTGATTTTTGCCTGTTTATTTCAATTACTCACCTAAAAAGAGAATTTCCCCATTAGGAAGGAGTCGTCTCTTTTGTGCATTTTCCCTGATCAGCGCTCATTGTGTTCAGGGGCAAATCTTGTAGCCTATGGCTCCTGTAACTTAGAGCACAGGTCAAGGATAAGTTCTGACACCCAGCCACTGTGGATGGAGCTCAAACCACCGTGCAGGATCCCGGGGAGACAGTCTGTCTGCTGCAGACTTCTTGGGGAACCTGCTTTCCCCACATCCCTGTCCAGTGGCAGTTGGTGACAGGTGAGGGCAAGAACTGTGCCAGGCACAAAGACTTCATGTAGTATTATGTTGTCCTTGGGGACAGAAGAAAATGAGGTTCCCAGAGCAAGCCCCATCAAACTGAGCCAATGCTAGCTCCTTCTATTTACCCAGATGTTAAATTAAGCCAATTATCCAACATAATAATTCATCTTCTAAAAATTCACTCTTAGCCTCAGGGAACTGCAAATAGGGTTTCTGTCAAATTATTGTGTAAGGAAAGAACCCTCTTCTCCCCAGTACATGGGGCAGAGTAAGAGGTAGGTGGAGTGTGAAGGCAGAATTCTCAGGGCTTATCTTTCCTGCTATCAGCACTACTGACCCCATTCCTCTTTTTTTTTAAATTCAGAGTTTATCAGAAAAGAAAAAGAGTTGCCCAGGAGGGGAGACTGAGAAGGGGAGAGTGGGGAGAAGGAATGAGAAAGTAGAGAACAGGAGTGAGAGAGGGGAAGATGGAGGGGAAGAGATAGAGGAAGGGAGCAAAAGAATGGCATGGCATCCCAAAAAAAGAAAAGGAAGAAAGGAAGAGCACCCACCGTAACATACATGCGAAACGTGTTTTGTCATACTGCAACATTCAAAAATTCTTTTTATTACCTTGTGACAAAGCGAGAAGAGAGAAGTGGACTTTAAATTAAGCTGCACTCTTAAGAAATAGTGGAATGTCATGCTAGGTGTCAGAGCACTGTTTTAATATTATATGTAATGACATTATAACCGTGCTAAAAAAATACAATATACATTGACATTATCAGACTAAGAACTCATCAAAGTAATGCTAATTGTGGGGAAAAAAAACAGAAAAATTAGAAAATTAAAAATAGAATATCTTATCATAGCAGGATTTCTTCACAAAAATTAAAAATAAAAATGAGGCTGCAACAAAATTAAGTTTCCAAGGGGCTTATCTGTTAGTCAAATAAGAAAAACTGTTTGCCAGTGGTGAGTTAATGAAATGTATAACTGCAATTGAACCAATTTTTTTCCAGAAAAAAAATGAACTTATTAAGACTATTAGCTTTTTGGCAAGAACAGTTAAAGAGTTGCAGACATTGGGAGCAACATCAGTAGTTAATCTAAAAAGACAAAGCAAGTGATTTTGAGTTGCCTTTGTTGGCACTTGAAAAGTCAACAGATATTACTGATATGGCCCAGTTTTTTTTATTCAAAGAGTCAAAGACAAGTTTGAAATGACTGAAGAATTAGCTTCTATGAATAATTGACATGGAACAATAGGTGAGAGTATTTTTTAAAGACACAGAAAACACTCATTCTCTGCAACCTGAAGCAGAATATACCAGGATGTGTTTCAACTAATGGTGGTGAAAATATATCTGGAGTAACAGGTGCTTTGCAGAAAGAGTTGAACCCATTTGCTTCTATTTTTCAATGGCACTACTGTAGCCAAGTGTTATAAACAAGTGGTGCCAGGGATGAATTTCTTCATCCTCGTGGTCTTAGCCATTATTAATTCCATGAATGCTTGTCAGAGATAGCATCTTAATATCCTGACTTTCCACATAATACGTCATTTTGATGGCTTAGCGGTGGTCACCTTTTCTGTAATTTTTTGAAATCAGGGCCAAGTCTGAAACTTTTCTAAACAGGAGGAAATCACCCTTATTAACTATTTTTCAAGAATGAATGACTTTGGAAATTAGCTTTTGCTGCAGACTTGATAATGTTTCTTAATAAATTCAACCTAAAATTAAAAAGCAAGACTCCACTTATATGTGAAAATTATTTTGCTATAGAGTTATTTTTAACTACAACCAAATGAACCACAAATTATATTAAGCTGCTTTATACACTTTCCATGTGTCAAAAGTTAAACCAAGAAGTGAGATGGATCTCCATTCCCAATGTAGCAGATATATTTTCCGAGCTCCAACTATAATCCCAGCAGCAGTTTTTAGACCTCAGTGAAAGTACAAAGAAAATCAGCATATTTCAAAGTCTATTTAACTGTGCAATTGAAGAGCTTCTATCTAACTTGCAATTGGAGGTGATTAATTTGCAATGTAATGACATAATAAGAAGCAAATATCAAGACAAGAACCTAATTCTAATAACTTCCAAACAATGAATAAGCTTAGTTAAAAGTCATCAGTTTATGGATGGATATTGTTATTGGTCAGTACTTATCTTCATGAAAGGACATTTTTAAGAATAAAATGTCGTATCTAATGAATGATTGTCATTAACCAAGGAACAATTAATGCAATTAATTTTGATAGGGAAAACTAACTAAAATTGATTATTAATACTTTATTAGGAATTACACCAATGAAAAAATTGTGGAAATTTGTTTTCTCTCTTGTTCAATAAGTAACAGCAAAATATCCTTAATTTTACCTCTCGGATGGCAAAGCCAAAAATATTTATTATCAGGCCTTTGATAGAAAAACTTCCCCAATCCAGGCCTAGTCTAACATAGCCAAAGTACCTAGAAGACACTCTTTTTTTTTAAAAGACACTCTTAAATAAATAAATATTTATTGGATGATGTTCTAGAACAAATAATAAAGAAACTAAACATTAAGAATGCTGGAATGCCTCCTTGAGAAATTTAAGCAAGGCATATTCTTATCATAACAGTCTTTGAAGAGGTTTAGAATCATTATCTAAACACTGTCAGTGTTACTAAGGTTCACTTTATGTGTTTTCTTAGTTTTAACATATAATCAAATGGACATAAACAATAAATTTAATAGTATCTTTTTAGGAAAGCTGACTAAGTATCTTTAGTGTGTACATTGAGTATAAAACACATCCCAGTTCTGTAAACTTTGAAAGGCTAAAATATATACCCACACCTATAAATCTAAACATAAGTATACATTCATATGTATTTGTAAATATAGGCACCTGGATATATAGGCAACTATGTAATTTGATTATAACCTCCAACTGTAGGTCAAAGAACTATCCCCCAGTAATTAAGGATAAGAGTTGCAGCTTGACAGAAATAAGAGCTGGTCTTGTTTGGGTCTTGTCTACTTCCCAGAACCTGGCTGCGGAGAAAGTACTTGTTAATAAATAAGTATATATTATGTTACAAAAGATAATTGCCATGGGAAGAGAAGATAAAGCAGAGCAGGGTAAAAGGATATTAGGAATGTCAGGTCAGGTGGTCTGCAATTTTAAGGAGGGTGGTCCTTAAAATTGCAAAGGTCTCACTGAAAAGTTGAAAAGGCCTAGAGGAGAAAAAATATAAATGGCAAGTGAATATGGGGGAAAAAATCCTCAAGTCCAGTAGTAAAATTAACAAAAAATAAGAACAAGCAAGTAGTTTATTTATAAAATCAGCAAAAGTAACAGCAACATCAACAAATACCAAACAGATTCTCTCATGTACCGCTTGTGAAGTGTGAGGGTCATTTGGTAGCATGTAACAAAAGCCTTAATATACACACGCCTTTTGGTTTAATAATTTCAATTTCAGGAACTTAAGCAAATAAACAGACAGATACTTATTCTAAACAAATAAGTAGATATGCAAAGATATATGCTTAAATACTCTTTATACTCTAACTAGGAAAGGATAAACAATTATTAACCATTCGTCTAGTAGACCACCAAGCTGCAACTTGTAATTACTGATGCAGATCTGTATGTATTGACTTGAAAGATCCCACTACAAAATTGTGTGTGTGTGTGTGTGTGTGTGTGTGTGTGTGTGTATCTGCACCCATGCATGTGTGAGAGCTCCCAGAACCTCTCTGGATGCTTTCAGGGTGATTTCTCTGTACCTTTAATGTTTTCTTCATGGAATATGAAAACACCGTGGGTTGAAAGCAAATGCTATTTGGGGATAGAACTGACCTGGATTTCCTGCGTGAGGGAAGATGTCAGCGCCAAGAGACCCCCTGTCCTCCCACGGTGTCCACCAAGCCCCAGTGCCAGGCAGCTCCTGAGGAGTGAGCTGATGTCTACATGGTCCTGACCCACTGGGCCTTGTTTCACTGTACTGTTACTTAAAAAAATTACTTTAGATAATGCCATGTTTCACAGCTGGGCTTTCATTTTAAATATAAGCTATCTGCCTTGCTTATTCCACCAATTTCAAACACTTTCTCCAGAGACATGTGGTGAAGGTGTTCGCAGAGCAAAACTCAGAAGTATATCAAAAACAGATCTCTGTGTGTGTTTCCATCAGACACGTTCACAAGGCCTGCAAATGTCCAAGGAAAGGACCTGGCGCTGATGGGTCAGGGCTCTCTGGTCTTCACACTGCCCCGCGGGCCTCCGGTCCAGGCAAGGCCAGCTGGGCTTTTACTCTGTTCACCCAACAAGGTCCCTCCTCTAAATCCAACCTAAGAGAATCAAACGTGGGGATTAATTTAATGATGAGGGTAAATATATCATATCAAGGAGCAAACTGAAAAGCTTGAGGAGAGCCTGCTCTCCTGGCAAACCACCAGGTCACAGGCAGGCATCAAGGGTCAGCTTATTTTTTGTGACCTCTCTCCCCTCTAAGAAGGATTTGAAGCAAGAAAAGATAAGACCCTTAATCAACATCCTAGAGAGCTGGCCCACAACACGGGACACTCTGGGGGGCGGGGAGCTGCTTCCCACCTCCTTACTGGCCCACCCCGTGGAGTGTGAGGGTAGCCTCTGGTTTTCTCCATGGCAGAGATGAAAGGACCCCTTGTGTTTACGTGGGTGATGACAGGTCCCTGATGGCCTCACGTGATTGCATATATAAGTTGGTAGGCTGTGTTTGCTGGAGTCTCTTGTTGCTGGCTTTGGAAAAGCAGGCTGCCATGTCGTGGCTGCCAGTGTGGGTGCAGCCAAGTGGCCTGGAGGTGGAGGCGACCTCTAGGACTTGAAGGTGGCTCCCTGTGACTTCGACCTAGGCTGACACTGTGATTACAGCCTTGAGAGACCCGCCAAGGTGTGGACCCAGCTAAGCTGCGTGTCTGGGCTGCTGCCCCCCAGGGATTGTGAAATAACGACTGTGCTTTCAGCCTGTTTGTTGTGCAGTGATAGAAAAGGACTACAGTGAGCTCTGGGGAAACGGAAGCTCCAGAAAGGTGTAGGTGCCGTGAGAGAAATGGGTGGTTAATCACATCCGCAGCGCGGGACTATGGGGAAGTCGGTTTTAATTTTCTCTTGGGGTCTTCTTTGGTTCACTCTCCTGTCTGGGCTCCCACAGCATTTTCTAACACACCTCCCCCCGCATGGAAGTTATTTCAGTGTCTGTTTCACCAAATGAAGGCTTTTAAGGACAGGACTTTTCTTCATGCCCCTCTCTTCTCCAGAGCGTCAACTATCCCCTGAGTGCTTCAGTGAAAAGAGGATGGAATTTAGTGACAGAAAGTTTGCCTATAAGTACTGCCAGAAAATAAATTGCCCTCACTTAATGGCAACAGAACATTTCCCTTGAGAATAATCTTCCTCTGTCCACTCACAGAGCTGTTTGGTCTGGTAAGAAAGCCAGTAGGTGAGCACCGGATGGCGGCTTGTCTGAGTTGAGTTGTGCCCCAAGTGTAAACCACGAGCTGGATTTTGAAGTATGAAAAAAATGTAAAATAATTTAATTGTATATTATGTTTCAAAATAATACTTTAGACACATTGGGTTAAATAGAATACTTTATCAAAACTACTTCCACCTTTAATCTTACCTTTTTCGATGTAGCTTGTAGAAAAACTGAAACTTACGTATGTTGACAGCACTGCTTGCAGGGTTAACAAGTGATCCAGGTGACCTCGATGGTCAGGTCCTGGCTGAGATACAGCCAGCGTCCCTGAGGCACTGTGACCCGGCATTTTCCTTGTTAGGTCACCCATCCTGCCAGAAGAGCTATTTCTGAAGTACAGAAGCACCAGCTCAGTACCGACCAGCAGCGGCTGGCCACTCAACAGCACAACCTAAATTTTCACAATCGGCCTTGTATACATTCTTCCCTGACCTTGGCGGAGACCACAGACCTGGACTTTCTGGAGTGCTGGATTACAGATGCTGTGAGCTGCTGTGCCTGGCCGTTGATAGTGGTTTTTAGTCCCTACCTTGCTTCTCCCCTTTGGAACATTTATACCTCTTAGAAATTCTCTCCTTCGTAAGGACGGCTTTTGACAACCTCCTGATGCTCTCAACTGTCTGGCTCTCCATTCCACATAAAGAGCCTTTGCTTCCTCATCTGCTTTTTTTTCCTTGTGAGACAGAGTCTCATTCTGTCACCCAGGCTAGAGTGTCATAACAGCATAACCATGGCGTCATAACTCAGAGGACCTGCAAATTCTTGGGCTCAAGAGATCCTCTTGTCTCAACCTCCAGGTACCCACCATAATGCCATCTAGTTTTTCTATTTGTATTAGAGACAGGGTCCTTCTTGCTCAGGCTGGTCTCAAACTCCTGAGCTCAAACAATCCACCTGCTTTAGCCTCCCATAGTGCTAGGATTATAGGCATGTGCCACCATACTTGGCCTTCACATTTGCTTTTAAAATGTCAGTGGTATGTAAGTCTCTGCCTTCTGCTTCTTATTCTATGACCTGGCTCTCCTTGTGACCTCATGTATGCCCACAGCTCCACAGCAACTTCTGTGTTGGCTCTCAGATCTCAGTATCTAGCTTGCACCTCTCTGTCAAGCTACAAACCCATACATGGGTTGCCTATTGGACACATGAACTTGGATGCCTCAAGTTGAACTCTAAGTTCAACATGTCCAGAACAAATCATTATCCTTGGGTCAAGGGTCTTAATGATTCACTAGAAAGACTCATAGGATTCAGAAAAGCTGTGATGCTTGTGGTCATGATTTATTACAACAAAAAGATACAGATTAAAGTCAACACAAAGAACAGGCACACTGGCCTAGGAGAAACCAAGCACAGTTTCCAGGTGTCCTCTCCTAGTGGAGTCACAACAGTATGTGACAGTACCTGTGAAGTGTTACCACAGGAGTTCACCCAAGCCGTGGTGTTCAGGGTTTTTACTGGAGGTCAGTCAGGTAGGAGGTATCCAGTGCCCACCAATGTGAGTAACCTCAGCTACTCAGACTCCAGCCCCACAGGCCAAACAGGCATTCATCATAAATTACGCGGTACCACCTGGTAAGGCCTCAGGCAAACAACAAAGGCACTCAGCAGGCAGAAGACACCAAGGCTCGGGGCATTTCCCCGAAGCCAGCCAGGGCCAGTCCTGAAGACAGACCTTTGCTGGAAGTACTGTCTAGACGAATCCTCCAAAGCTGTTCTGCCTTAAACCCTGTCACCCACCACTGCCTGAGTTGGAAATAAGCCTCCCTCGATTGTTCTCCTTAACCCCAGCATCAGTCATACTCCACCTACAAGCCCAGCCTCGCCTCTCAGTCCCTTCTTACTTGGATCACCGGGAGCTGCCTCATCTCCATTTCACGCTCCTTCCAGCAGCTCTCCACGCTGCTTCCATCTGGAAACCAGAGTGTGATACATGCTGTAAGAGAAGGATACAGGGTTAAGGCGTTTGTAATAAGTGCTTTAATAGAGGAATACTCAGGGCGCTATGAGTAGGAGAGGAACATAGCATCACCCAGCCTTCAGGGGAAAGTCATAAGGTCTTGAATCTAGGACCCTGTTAGCCTGGCCCATCTACTCCTTCACTCTGGCCACGCAGGACCATTTGTAGTTTCCCTAAAGGTCTTGTGTTTTCACACCTCTGATCTTGAATGTTCTGTCACCTCTACCTGGACTGTTCACTCTTCAGTATTTTATTGAACAGTCCTAAGCACTGCAATGCTGTGGAATAAGTTGGAAATTTAGGGATCAGAAGATATGGGTTAAGGTCTGGTCTTATCACTTACTAGTTATGAGACCTTGGGTTTGTCATTTGAGTCTGTTATCAACTCCCTAAAAATAGGAGGTGTTCTCTCTCACAGGGTCACTGAATCAAAAGAAAATGTGCGTGTTCTGTGTAGCTAAATGGGTAAAACTACCATTTGAACATTTTGAAACTTCCTATTATTAAGAGGTTAGAAAAGGTTAAGAGAAGCCTTAAAATACATTCCTTCCAAAAATTAAGAATATGTGAAGCCTTAATATTCAGCAACAGTCCCTTTCAGAGCACTGTTTTATTATTAAAAATTAAATGACAGCACAGATAAAAAATCCAGCATCAGTTACATTATGTAGCAGGGTTGATAATGCTCACCCAATCGTCACCTGCTGTTTCTTCCAGTCTTGTTTGCAGTCTTGTAGGCTATAGATGAAAGGCATGTCTTTTTCAGGTCTGGTCCTTAAAAATATCCTGTGCCAGCCACCAGTCTGTTCCTTCTCTGATTTGGCAATGTTGGAGACCACGTGTTCCTGACAGCACAGCTAAAGGTGGAGGACTGCCCAGTCCAAACTGGACACCACAAGAGCAAGATTTACACTGCTGTATTATGCTATGCTCAGTGTTTGTCACCCATAGCATGACAAGCAATCAAGTGAGACAAGGTTGGAAATACACAGAAAGAATCATAAAACAAGGTTCCTACTCTCTTGAGAAATAGGATTCTGATTCAAAATGTATAGTCCATTCATTCCAGGAAATGTGCTATTTAAGTTTCATCAGCATTTTCTATTTCTCCTCAACAAGTGTTATGTGCTTATTAATGTTAAGCCTTATACTAGGTGTGAATATTTCTGAATCTTCAATGTATGAACAGGTGGATCTTTACCAGGCTCCTTACACAGTCTTAGAGTACTTCCTAAGCCCACTGAAAATTATCACTTGTAAATGTTTTCAAAATGAAAACCTAGTCAAGTACAAGTTTTTTTTAGAGACAGAGTCTCACTTTGTCACCCTTGGTAGAGTTCAGTGGCATCACAACTCACAGCAACCTCCAACTCCTAGGTTTAGTTGAGTCTCTTGCTGCAGCCTCCCAAGTAGCTGGGACTATAGGCACCCACCACAACACCTGGCTATTTTTTTTTTTTTGTTGCAGTTTGGCTGGGGCCAGGTTTGAACCTGCCAAGTTCAAGTTTTTATATGAATCAAATAATTTAATCAGTATCCATGCAAAACTTAGATCCAACTTGGGGGAAAAAACCCACTGTATTTTTTTTAAAAAGGACTAGAATAACCTGTTTCATTATCCTTATCTCCACAGCCAAAATCTTTGCAAATGCTTTTTCTAATAAAACATGTTCGTGTGGGGAGGAAACCCTATACTGCTTTGCAGCTCAACATTTTGATCATAGAAAAGAGTAAAACTACAAAAAAAAAAAAAATAGAAAAATGATCTATTACCAGTACTTAGTTATTTCCCAAAGGAAATAATGCTAAGACTCTTTAACTGGAAGCCTGGCCACACCACTGCTAGGAGAAGGATGTGGCCCTCGCGGAGAGTGACCAGGCCACACATATTACGGACAGATGGAATGTGTGAACAGCATCTCAGCTCAGATTCTCAATAGCACAGAGTGTGCTAATTTGTCTTCCTATCTCTAGGGATTGGAAAGTAGTAATATGCCTTGACCTACAGCCAATAATTCACAATGCTCATCATAAGATTGGAAAAAAGGACGAACATTGGGAAAAGTATATTTACTAGGCTTTCGTGATCCATACTTATTTTAGATATGGTCTAGAAATGAGAATGCAATTTACATTAAGAGCAATATACTTTGAAGATTTTCACAACAGGGCAGTCACAGAAGGGTCTTGCCCACTCTGAAGTGTTCCAGGCATACACACTGCAAAGCCTTCCTGGGGTCCCAGGAGCTTTCAAATGGCGACCAGAGGCGGCCAAGACTAGATTTGCAGGGTGCTCTCTCCTTATTATTCACCACAAAATGCATATTCCCATAAAAACTATGTTAACACAAGCTATAAAGAATTATGGTTACGAATGTAACAAATACAGAACTTTCTTAAAAAGCATAGTATTTCAATTATATCAAGCAGTGAACAGTTTCTGTAGACTGTCCTGTGAATCTAATAATTTAACAGCAAATCCAATCATCTAATCATCCATATGAAAATCTGAACTAAAGTTAGATTTTAGTCATGATTTTTCTGGTATAACTGATTCTTAAATTCTTCATCATAAATTGCTGATACAGACATTTAAGGGTGGTGAATAAAATTTTTATTTCAAAATGTCTTTGCCACTTTTATGCTTTGAAAATTCAAAATGGATGTATGCCAGGTGAAAACAAACTTGAGGTACAGATTATTTCAGATTTACATACTGATAAACGAAATGCTTATTTATCAGGAGGACTTTCAAACTGAAGCACACTGCAGTTCCATCATCTAATCACGGCTAGTATGAGACACAGCACAGCTGTGTCCTTAGTACACTGCAAATGCCTAGAAAAGGGGGCGGGGGAGATCTTAGCAGTTTCATCTTCAGAGCTGGGGTTTTCCAACACAGAAACCATCCCACAATTCTGGGAAGGCTAGGGCAATGGGAGATCATCTTGGAGTTAGAATGTACCACAAAACTGAAGTGATGCAGTTAAGGAAAATGTACAACTTCCAGCCGATCTATGCAGATACCAAAGGTACGATGAACCTGACTTTCAATTTAACTGTTTCTTTCACACCTTAGACTTAAAAGTAAATCTCAAGGAGTTTTTCTTTCCAGTATGAGAACTCAACCTGCTTTAGGATGGAAAAACATAACAACAAAAAAAAAGATGCTGCCTTCTAGAAATCCGTGTTGTGAAATACCGTATTCCCTAAAGTTAAGTGCTTTTCTTGAAAAATTAGTATGCTTATTCCTGGCAAGGTACATCATGGAAAACATGGGGGTTAAAGAAATCCTTGACAAATGTATCACTGATCATATTTGAAATTTCTAAGTATCTTCCTTTCACCATGTTATTGCTTAAAAGTAAAAGCAAAATCATATCCCAGCCAGGGTTCTTCTTTTGCAAGGTGGTAGTACTAGAAAAGTGGGGGGAGATCTTAGCAGTTTCATCTTCAGAGCCGGGGTTTTCCAACACAGAAACCATCCCACAATTCTGGGAAGTACTTCTAATAATTTGTACCATTTGTGGTATCTCAAGCAGTCCAGAAGCGACCATGCATCAAACTGAAGGTAGTGAGTGACTCGTGTGCAAGTGCTAGCTAGCTCTTGGGGGCTGTACATATGGTTACTGTGTTAGGAGTACATTCACTAATGCTCACAAGATACTCTTAAGGACGTCCTGTCAGCCTGGAAAAATGGCTCCTGCTTCACAACTCCAGAGTCATACATAGTGAAGGGATGACACAAATACGCTCTTTATTTTTTGTAACAACAATGAATTTAAATGGGCTAGCTACAAATGGGGGAGTATATGTAAGTGGCTGAACTGCTAGAAAAGCAGATGGCAGATGGACCTACGTTGCAATACCTACCTAGCAGGGACCGGATCTGTGCAGGCGTCTATGTACAGAGACAAGCGGGGTAGGCACTTAAAGCTTTGTGATGAGAATCCTGGGGAACAGCTGGGCCTCTAGCTATTATTACGATTACCAGTAACAACATACTTTCGTGAAGAAACATGCAATCAGAAACATTCTTACAGAGACGAGAAAGAGCCTAAATTGTTCTGAAAATGAAACAACACAAGTTTGTCCAGAGCATCATCATAGCTGAATTATAAAATTCAGTGCTTTTACATTGTCGCATTGATCATTAGTGGTAAATATCTCATTAAAAAGTTACTTAAAAATTATTGGCAATGATACAAAGCCCTAGCTGGTACAGAATATTACTGTACTAGTACCCATCTGGTAAGGAAAATATCACCATCTAGCTTAAATATCTTCTATCACTCAAATATCTTAAACCAATCTTCTTAAATTGTTTTATTCAAAGGTCCTTTTGTTGTTCTGTCCTATTACTTTATCACCAATAGTCCTTTTAAAAATTATAATATCCTACATATATAAAATAAAAATCTAATGCTGTAAAAATCTCAAAAATGTGTATTAGTAATGTTGATTATCTAAAGAACTAGGCTTCATGGAATAGCTTTGAATATTTATTGCCCAGATGTATTTAAAAAATTCTTAAATGTAATGTGGCAATGGTCCTAATACATCTGTAAACGGAATACCACTAAAAAAATTGTGTATTGGCATGAAATACTATACTTATGGTGGTGTGAAACTTTTAAATCTTAAAGCCTCAAACATAATCATGTATATCTATGTACAAAACATACATAAATCTCACTTTTATTTAAACATATGAAAGAGGTAATTTCAAATCACACTAAACATAATAAATATAGAACTTGCTTTGTTAAAAATCTACAGTATACATTCAAGTAAAGGCTAAACTTCCGATGCCAACTATATCTGAGACAAGGATTAAACATTTACAATAATCAGTTTCCTAAAAGTGCTATTTTTAATATCTCTAAGAGGAAACTCATTCTAGTGCTTTTGTTTCCATCCAAACATCTATACATTCCTTTATTCACAGAACCAGATGCTTCTGTTACTGAAAATACATATCCAAAGCTTTTCATATCCTTTTAAATAGATTTAACATTTCAGTTCTTTGGGGGAAGACAGGGAAGTCCAAACAAACAACTCGGACCATCTTAAATTATTAGATAGAAATGACTTTATGACACACCCTGTTTTAACTTATGTGTGAAATTTGATGAATGTGTTGACGAAAAAAACTGCAGTCCACATGTCTAAGGTAAGTCATCTTTTTCTACATGAGAATTTGTGTGGGTCAAAGGGCATCCACCATGGCCGCCTTCCTGTGATCCGCGTCTGGACGCCACACTCCATGTCTGATTTGTACATTCCCTTCCAACCTGACTGGGTTGAGTTTCTTCAGGAGTTATATTCAGCATGTTGATTGAACTGTCAAGGAAATTAAGGAAAGATCCTAGTCATTCCCTTTTTCTTTTATACTTAAGCTATGCCTGAATGTCTAAAGTCTACCACCGCCATGTCCTGTGCTAAGTGAATCTTGAGGACCCCATGACCAAACATTCAAGAAAAGTGTTTCAACGTGGCCTAACTGATGATCTTTACCTTATGTACCCATCTGTTTACCTCATTTATCCCTCTAGTCTCCCTTGAAACATGGTGCCCAGAACGTGTGGGTTCTGAAAGCTAATGCTCCTGTGTCCCATGCCTCGGCCACTATTTTTCTAATCTCTCTGGCCTCTTCCTTTGCTTGCCCATTTGTTCATGCTCACTTTCCTCTATCCACCCATCCAGATAGTTAATGAGTACCAATAAAAGCAGTTAAGGGACGACTCTGATGCCAGATGGTTTGGGTGCAGCTAGCCTCAAAACGAGGGAAGATGCTTCTATGATAACTTTAAAATCTATGGAGCTGAGAGGGTGCATAATATTTTTTTTATCAACTGAACTGACAAAAACTTTTCAAAATGTATATTTATGATTTTGTTTACTAATGTGAACAAATCATAATATAGCAATCTTCATTAAATTGCTTTTAATTCTCAAATCTTTCTAAAACAAAAACCTAATTTTACTTATATTTATTTACCAATACTTAAAAAAAAGGAACTTGCTTAAAATAATTCAGTCCTCAGAATCCCTGTACTTCACAGCCCTATCAGACAAGATCAGTGATTCAAACTAAGTTCTGTAAGTAACCTAGAACATAGTTTCTTTGCATGGAATCCAAGGCACAACCTTTTTGTAAAATTCCATTCTATAACAAAGGAGCAATGAGAACACTGTAGAGATTAGTTACAAATATTTCCAATTACTTTGCTTTAATTTTCTATAATCTTTTATTACAAAGTACTTCAGGAGCAAGAGATCCAAATTTACCAAATTATCTAAAATTTCACGAAACATGTCAAAGTTCTCTATTATGTAATAACTTTTGTTTTATTCTCAGAAGACAGTACAATGAACAGCTTAAGAGAGTTCCTTTAAGCTCCAAAGTTCTGTTTCTATGCCAATGATGGTGTTTAGGGGAGCATTCAGAATACTAAAAACAGAATAGCTTTTTATAATGCATTTGTTTACATATACAAATATATGTAAATGTACCTTTTTCCCCCCAAGTCAGAATCTTGCTGTCACCCAGGCTAGAGTACAGTGGTGTGATCACAGCTCACAACATCCTCAACTTGTGGGCTCAACTGATCCTCCTGGCTCAGCCTCCCCAGTAGCTGGGACTACATGTAAGCACCTTCCACTACACTTGGCTAATTTTTTAAAATTTTCTTATACAAACAGGATCTGGCTATGCTGCCTAGGCTGGTCTTGGATTCCTGGCCCCAAATGATCCTCCCACTTTAGCCTCCCGCAGTGCTAGTATTATAGGTGTGAGCTACCATACCTGGCCATACATGTATTTTTATAGCTATAGCCTACCACTGAATGTTTACAATGGACCAGGTATTTAAATATATTGACACTTACCTCACAAAACCCTATGTTGGACTTTACTGAACAAAACACCTTCAAAAAATATTCATGCCAAAGATTTCATAATGAAAAACAATTACCTAAAAAGGTAAAAATTTAAAATCTAAAAATAACTGTTGTCTGTTATGCTGGCTTTTAGGTATAAAATGCATTATTCGTAAATGTGACAGAATCTGTGTCTCTGTCTATGTAGATAGTCCTAACTGGTCAAATTTGGTTGTTTTAGTAACATACATAGAAATGTTGAGAAAATACTTCTAAGCTTACATATTATCTTTTGACTCTAAGTTTAAAAAACTTTCACCCCCCCCCCGTTCAATCCATAATTCAAACATAATCATGTACGTCTTATTTCAAAATATATCCCAAATCCCACTTTTACCTTCACACTACGACCCCAGTCCGACTGCTACCATCTCTCACTCCAACTCCAGGAACTTCATCTCCTGTTATATTACTGACTCCTACAACCTATTTTCCACACAATGAAACAGATTTCTAAAACTTAGCTTTTTTTTTTTAACTTTGCTGTTTAAAACTCTCAAAGGCTTTTCCACTGCCCTTTAAACATGTGACCTACAGACTAAAACATTTTACAAATGAAATTCCAAACGTGTGCGGGGGTGGATGTAAGCAGGGTGGGGTTACAGATGAACAACACGGATCACGGAGTTAACAGCTGCTGAACCTGAGTGATGGGGACTCCGGGGCTCAGGGTCTGACTCTCCCAACAGGAGCTCCTATTCCCACTCCTTCATCTCTCCATCCTCATGGCGACCTCATTGCACCTCCTGGTCTTGGTTGTTCGCTCGCTCCACCAGCGGTTGCAACACACCAGGTGTGTCCTACCTCAGGGGTCCAACATGAGCCTAGCGTGCCCTTTCTCTCTTTGTTGACCTGTAATGTTCACTTGGAGTCCTAATCTCCCCATCTTTTAAAAGTTGACTATAAATTACAGTGTCCTATTCTCTTCCTTTAAAAAGCTTCACTTCTTATTTTAAAATCCATCCATTTAACAATTCTTGGCCCAAGGGCCAGCCAGCTTCTTCAATTCTTGGTTCCACACCAGTCTCTATCACTGGCCAAGTCTGCTGCAGCTCTGAGTCTTGTCTTCTAAGGCCTCCATCGCCTGCTTAATTAGGAGGAAAGAGATGACTACCCACTTTCCAGCTTGCCCCTTTGATCTTTTCTAGTCCTCTCTGTCTCACTAAGAATGCTCTACCTACTTCCTCTGCTTAACTCAAAGTTAATCTTGGACAAGGCTCTGAGACAGAGTATTGATAGTATCTTAGAACAATAACTAAAATACAGCAATTAAGAGCAGTGTATGGGTTTCCTGGAGGGGGTGCAACCTTTTTTAATAGTGACATCCTAAAAGCCTATCCAGGCTTTTCTCAGTTCTCTGCCTTTCAATACCAATGAAATGGGCACACCAGAAGAAACTTTAAAATATGTACTCTCAACTGTCAAAACAATATATTTCTGCATAAGACAATTAAAATACTTAAAATATTAAGCAACTCCTGTAAATAAGACTGTATTTCAAATGTGAAATAAAAAGACACATGTATGATTTAGCTCTAAGAGGACAGGGGCCACAGATGTCCCCCTCGCTACTGTATTCCCAGCAGCTAGCACAGGGCCTAGATGTACTGGACATGAAATAAATACCTGCAGAACGGATACATCAATCTACTAAATTGCTCCCCCTAAACGTCTACTGTTGCTAATGCTACACGTAGGCCGGTTTTTCCTTAGCAGTGCCACTCTGACAATTTTTACAAATATATGAAGAGGTCACGTGTAGGCAGATACCTGTGTTTGGATACACAGGAGCGTGTCTGGCCAAAGTCTGAAGTAGAAGGTGAAGCAGGAAGAGACCTGGTGAGTTTAGATGTGCAAACTGGAGACCCATTAGGCACACTGTGAGGCTTCTTTAGCCGTTGCCTCGAGTGTACTCCAAGATTGTCCTGATCAGAATCTGTTTTTAAAAAAGAAAAGGAAAAAGTACATATGGTGAGGATGAAAAAGTGAAGGTAATTAACCAGGATGATTCATTCATACCTGGGTGTGAAGTAGAAGAGCACACTGTTACCTTATCGTTTGAGTTGCATGCCCCACAAACATTAGTCAGGATCTAGTTTTAAAAATATTTCCAGATTGTGAATTTTCAAAAAATCATTCACAACAAAAGTTACTCTTGGTATACGTAGTATACCTCTCACCCCCACTCTGAATAACTAAAATATTAAAGTCGATCTTTAGTTCCTATTAGAGAGCCCTTATTGGTGACATCTGAAGTTTTACATTAATACTTAATAGTATTTTATTTGCATGCACGTTCAGCTCAGAGGTTATGAAGTACTCACTTCCTGAGAAGGCACTGAAAATTTTCACATTTTCTGAGTTCTGGTGGTCAAAGGTAGTCATATTTAAAAACTGCTGCTTTAACCAACTGGCTCTTTCTTCTTCAAATGCCTTTCTCTACCACAACAAACAAACCAAAGAAATAATGATCAGTATTTCAGTATCCACACAGTTGACATTTCACACAACTTCTCCAGCTACCTGCTCTGTGGTTATCTGTACGTACTTCTTAGGCTAAATGAATTGACTTAAACAGACTAAGAGAAATTTCAATTAAAATTATACGTATTTTGTATTTACCTGGATGGAGTTGGACAACATTCTCCTAAGTCAAGTTATCTCCAGAAAGGAAATGCAAGCACCTCCGTACCCAATACTACATTGAAACGAACAGGTCAATAACTCTACCGGTCCACCCAGGAGAGAAACACAATTAAACTCGAGGAGGAGGACTGGGGTGGAGCAGTAAGTTCCTACCTAATGGGTACAGTGTAGGGGTATATGGAGCATGTAGAGAAAGGACTCCACTGCGACTCAGACTTCACCTCACCAATACAAACAATGTAACCTAATCATGTGTACCCTCATAGTGATCCAAAATAAAAAAGAAAGTTATGTTTGAAAAATAAAAATTCATCTCTTTTATGTAATAAACCAACAATCACTATTTTCATCATTGTGAATATGTTCAAATGGACAATGCGAAAAAAGAGACAGAACATCAGCATGATTTTTGAACATGCAGATCATCACACATACAAAACTACAGACGATAGAAAAATGCCCTGCTACCTCACATTGCAAATTAATCACCTGAACCAAAGGACACAGGACTTACATTTCTCTCATTCTTTAGCCACCTACCAGTCTCTGTGGCCACCACCACTAAACCACAAGGGATACACGCAGGCTGTGTCACTCTGCCCCTCTTCTGAATGGCTGAGGGCTCCCAAACTAAATTCTCCCTCATTGCTCATTTCTTTCACCTTTCCTTCCCAATCCCCTGCTCCTACTGTTCCCAACTGTTCCCAGCAAGTGCAGGCAGAGAGGTCTCATGCGGGGAAAGGCACAGGCAGCAGGGAGTGACATGCCGTACAGCCAGAGTATCCTGCAGGAGAGTGGGGGATGTGCCTCAGAAACAGAGGGGGTCCCATGGACAGGAGCAAAGGCTGCAGCGAACTGCTGTTTCCTGAGGAAGCTAGTGATGAAGCAGACTTTCACAATCGTGGTAGAAATCTACGCCAGCTGCTTAAAACAACAGGGTTTCATTCATACACATTAACACACACTCATGCGTCACCAGACTCTGGAAGAAACTGACAGCGTAAGAGAAAAAAGATAACCGACTGGGGCTAGCAAATAATTTAAGAGAGGAAGAAACCTTTTTAAAAAATCCTCACATAATCAGATTAATAAACATCTGTAAATTAGCATGATACTACATTAAACATATTTAAAAGATAAATTCCAAAATAAAAACTCAGTGGCTGAAATGCATACCAAAATTGTCCCTGAAGATCAGTGTGGTGATCTACAAGGTAAAATTAAGAGAATATCCCAGAATTTAGAACCCAAAGTCAATTACAGATATATTTAGAAGATTGAACATTCGTCTAATTCAACTTAAATGATGAAATAACAGAGACGAAAATTTTCCTAAACTGAAAAAAGCATAGAATCTTCAGGCTGAAAGGAATTATCTAGATACATTCTGGGTTAAATTTCAGACTTTATGAGTGGAAAAATACCAAAAACTTCCAGAGAGAAAGGACCAAAACCAAAACACAGCATTATTTACACAGTAATGCAGCTTATATTACAATCAGGCCTCTTAAAACCAAACACAGGAAGAAATGGACAATTCAAAGACTTGCAAGAGGGAAAAAGTTGGAAGCTAAACTCTACACCCAGCCAAACAAATCAAGTATGAATATATTTCAGGATGTTCCAGAATTCAGAATGTCTATTGCTAATGCACTATTTTCAAGAAGGTAAAACAGTTAAATTTTAAAACATGGTATAAGTGGCATATATCATTCTATATGTTTGGTCTCCCTTTCAAGTTATTTATGAGCTCACCACCAGTAAAATAATTTGGGGAAAAAAAGAGAAACATTTAAAAGCAGAACATAGAAGCATTTAAATAGGCCTAACAACCCACTAAATTTTCAAAAGTGCTACAACTGTATAAAATACCTCCAATCCCAGGCGAATAGCAGCTTCTGTAAAGCTTCGTCTTTCTCTCTCAAAATTCTTTTTTTGCTCTTTAAAAAGGGCCCATTCTTCTTTGAGACGTTCCTTTTCTTCCAACAAATAACAGTCTCGTATCAGTGAAGTGGTATCATCATCACATGCAGTCGCCAGCTGCTGCTATCAAATTTTAAAACATAGTAAGTCCCAGAGGGTCCCTGCAACCCTCCAACAAGTAGAAATGAAAGCAAGGGAAGGCCGGTCAAACTTCAGGGCAAGAATAGAAATTAAGAAGAATCAGAAAGTTGAACAAGGAGTCTCCATTCCCAAATGCTACTATCCCAGCTAGCCAAGCATGGACTGTTCAAGGAATGCTATGCGATGTATCTGTCAGCAGGAAACAGACTATAGACTTTATGAAATAAAGGAATACAAATCGGGTAAGATTCAGCAAAATTCTGGCCTTTTTTAGAGGAGAACAGCTTTAAAAGGTAATTTGCCTTTACCTGTAAAAGCTGCTGCTGAGTTTTAATCATTTCTTTACATTGCTGAATTTCTAACTCAAGTTTTTCGGTTTCTTGTTCGTGGTCGTGTCGTGAGATTACGTCTTCGTCATTAAGACCGTCCAAATGTACCTTTGAAACTAACAAAAATCCAGTAAGTCGACACGGGTTTTACAGCCGCTATTTAGTTTATGGTGTTCTGAGTTGTATGTTTAAAAATTAAGGCTCTCAGAACTTGAATCTCACAGGCTTTCAAAAAGGTAATTTCCTTGGGCCTTTTAAAATTTCATTAAGCTATAATAAATTAAATTTATGTTATTTCAACACTATGAAAAATTTTTAAAGAACCAAGTAACTATCAGGAGTTCACAACAACTATGAATTTGTAGGATTTTTAACACTAAATGAAACGCTTACCAACAGAACTCTATTGCCAACATTTAATTTGTACACACTGATTCAAGAATATGCTCTAATTAAGAACAGAGGATGTGGCTATATTCATATAATAGAAAAAAAATTCATAACCCTTGATCTTGTTGACATTTCATAACCCTTGATCTTGTTGACATTTCTTCAAAGATCAGTGAAGTGCTACAAACCCTGCTGTCACATGTTACTAATAAATTCAACAAATATGAAGGCCAAACATACTTGCCATTTACTGACAACGATGCTTCAAATAAAATCTCATGTATGTTCATTTATACCACAATACTACACTATTCTACGATAGTAATACTGTAATAATTCTGCTGGTTGCTCTTTACTATTTAAGACAATGGAATGAGTTCATGATTTTCACAGCTAAATTTTCTTTAAATAGACTTCATTTACTAGCAGAAACCTTAAATCTCCTGATTCAAAAGCAGGCAAACTTTATTTAATATGAATTAAGAATATATTAATCAGTGTAGATCTATGAAGACAGAGAATGTCTAAAATAATACCCCTGTTACGTGAAAACACTGAAGAAACATTAAATATGTAATATTTAATTTTTATTTTTAAATAAACATTTTACAGATCTATAAAGATCTGGGAAGATATGCACCAAATGATCGCTATATATGGGGACCAGGGACTTGGATACTCTACTTTATTACTTTCTAACTAATAATTCACATTGCCCATCTATTATTCTGAAAATAATTTTAAAGGAATTGTTAGGAAGCCAGTAGTATGCAGGCTTCCTAATAATTTTCCTGGGAAATGAGAAAAGGTTCATATCTCTACTAATATTATGATGAATGTTTCCAGCTTTTCAAGATTGAGCGTTAGAGACTCTGTTGTCATTACTGAACTGTGCCCTGCATTTGCAGTCGACAGACATAGGACACCCTCTTTTCTTTTTTTTTGAGACAGAGTCTCACTATGCCACCCTCGGTAGAGTGCCATAGCTTCTCAGCTCACAGCAATCTCAAACTTTTGGGCTGAAGCTTGCCTCAGCTTCCCAAATAGCTGGGACTACAGTCGTCCCCCACACTTGGCTATTTTTTTGTTGTTGTTGCAGTTGTCATTGTTGGTTTAGCGGGCCTGGGCCAGTTTTGAACCCACCAGCCTGGGTGTATGTGGCCGGCACCCTATCCACAGATCCATGGGCACTGCCCGTTATCCTCTTTTCAAAGTGAGGATCAAACTTCACATCTAAACAGGCAAAATCTTGCTTCTAAACCACCAAACTAAGCTACTGTACTTCTGGTGCGAACCCATAGGGTGACTTTTCAACCGACTGAAAATGAACAGCTTCAGAAGGGTCACGACTCATCTCACATGCCTTGAAGCAGTAGTTACCTTGGTTATCAAGTTTTTCAACATGACTTTTTAAAATTCTCCACTGTTTTCTGATGCTGTTTGTAAGCTGCTCTCTCACCGTCTCACAGGAAAGGTCCCACACACTGTCCTTATTCAGCTCCCCGGCATCCTCTTCAGCATCAGAGATAACCTACAAGTGGTGAGAGATGAAGAGGGAGACCAGCATCCTCAAATAGCTTTAGATACGCAGGCAGCAGGCATCAGCTTGCTCACCAGGGAGCGTCTCAGCAGCCCTTCCCTGCTGTCTCTCTCACCCACCGCCCAGTATTAACATAAACAGCCTGAGAAAAGTAACTAACATTAAAGACAGAAACTCCCCAATTCAGGTCTCTCCAAACCTGAATTTGAATGCGATTATAGCAGGTGACAAGTCATGGAGCTGTTTGAAGTTACCATGTATCTAGTACTGTATTAGATGCTTTCACCTGACATTTGTTCCTCCAATCATGCTACAGAGTGGGAAGACTAAGGCTTAGAGAAGTAGCCATCACACAGCCAAGAGGCAGAACTGAGATTCGAAGTTAGATCAACTTGTTTTAATCCTAGGCTGCTTGAATAAATGAACCTGTGAAGTCATCTCCAAAGCCAAAGCAACTGCTAATCCTATTCTCCTCATATAAATTTTTATGCAAGCAAAGATACTTTTCTTTGTATCCTACCAAGACAAGAAATCACAAGAAAATGCAGCAAACTCTATTGATATCTAATCATACAGAATGAAAATAGAATAAAGAACACAGGGAATCAACACAAAAACGTAAATAAGTCATAGTAACCTGCAACTATAGAAAATATCCCCAATTTGTTTTTTGTTATTAGCATCCAGGAAGATAGAGAGAGAGAAATTTTCCTAACTTGAACAATAAAAATATTGCTGGGAAAAAAAGCAGAAAAAATAATAGATAGAAAAAACAGAGGATTGGTTAGATGGCTTTCAGAAGTAGATGAGGCAGGAAGGAGGCAGTGACTGAGCTAGGGAGCTAGAAACACAAATCTTTTAAAAACAGAAAATATACGTAAGATATTGGTATTCCATCCAATGCACTTGATTCTAGTATGAAGCCAGTAGATGGTAAACATACCCACATAAGAGGAGAACTCAAATCAATTCAAGGTGGGGGGTGATGGAAGGGGAGGGGGAGGGGGATGAGTATGCTCCATCTTAATGGGCACAATGTTAGGGTGTATGGCACACCTCTGGGGGACAAGACATAATTATAAGAGGGGCTTTACTTAACAAATACAAACAATACAACATAATTCACTATGCCCTCAACTAACCTGAAACAATTAAAAAAAAAACAAACTACATTGGGGCAGTACCTGTGGCTAAGTGGGTAGGGCACCATCCCCATATACTGAGGGTGACGGGTTTGAACCCAGCCCTGGTCAAACTGCAACAAAAAAATAGACACGCATTGTGGCGAGTGCCTGTAGTCCCAGCTACTCGGGAGGCTGAGGTAAGAGAATCGCCTAAGCCCAGGAGTTGGAGGTTGTTGTGAGCTGTGACACCACAGGACACTACTGAGGGCAATAAAGTGAGACCCTGTCTCTAAAAAAAAAAAAAAAGAAAGAAAGACTACATCAAAAATTACACCAACTGTAAATAACCTAACACTCTATTTGAAAGGCAGAGATTATCGCATGCGATAAAGAATAAGGGTCAACTGTGTGCTGCCTAAAAATAAACACATTTTCATTAAAAAAAAAAAAAAAGAATATATAGTCTTCCTCCAAATACCCACCAGCTGAGAAATGGGGGTGAGGAAAATGTAATCATCTGAGAAAGATCTCATACTTTTTGCTGACTGTAATGAGATGTTAGTGAAAGTTGGACCAAGAACTGAGGATGCAGCAGGAGGAACAGGACTATGCCAACCCTGAAGAGTGTCTGGGCATGTGGAGAACTGACTAGAGAGGACAGAGTAGGGGAGACAAGTTTAAAGACAAGACGGCAAGCAGGCCCCAAACTGGCCCTGGCACAGACTAAGTCCCTAGAAAATCATCTCCATCATCTCCCAGAGCATGTCCGAAAACACACAGGGACATATTTCAGGTTGTCACAGTGACTGGGGGTAGCGCAGCAGGGAGCCTCCTATTTAAATGCCTGTCCCCACTGAGAATACCAAGCAAGTGTTTTTTACCAGCTCTAATTAACAATCTGTATAAAAGAGGAAAGAGCCACTCACAGTCCCCGCACTATCGTCTGCTCTTTCTCTAGGTTTCTTCTTTTGGGGAGAAAGAAGGGAAATCATTTCCTTTTTCATCTGCTGAAGAACCTTCTTAAGTTCCGCATTTTCCATTAGGATTTGCTTCTGACGACATTCATAATCGTTCAAGAGAATTTTATACATTTCGTCTTCATTCCTGAGAAAGAGACTGTCAGTATGAAAAGGCAGACTCGGAAGAAAAGTCTGCTCAAATGTATCACTGCACACTGGACTTTACCTGGCTTCAGTTTTACCAGTCCTCCAGGAGCCTCTTTTTCCATCAGCTCTTCCCACATAATTTAAAACATCCATAGCTACAAGCACAAATACACAAAACAAAACCAATTCTTACCATTCATATTTAAGTGTTTAAAGTTCTAAAATACTCTATACACAATGAGAGACATTAGTGAGTTTGGTCTAAGGGTTAGAGTTCAAGTTCTAGTTCCACTACTTGTAAGCCGTGAGATCTGGGCAAGTGATTTAACTGCTAAGCCTATTCATTCACTTGACATGGTAAGAATAATGAAACCAAAGTGTTGTGAAAACTGTTAAAGCACTTAACACAGTAGGGACGAACCTTGTATCTAGCACACAGTTAAATACCTAAATGTTATTTTGTAATTATTAATTCCATTAGCAGGGGTTGGCAAACTAAGGCATGCAGGCCAGCTGCCTGATTTTGTAAATAAAACTTTACTGGAGCACAGCCACGCTCATTATTTGTTTATTGTCTACGGCTACTTTTTCCAAACTATGGGAAAGACAAGTAGGTGCCACAGACTTGTACATCCCACAGAACCAAAAATGCTTAGTATGTGGACCTTTACCAATAAAGTTTGCCACACCCTGTTAACATTAACACCATCATCATCACCAAAGGAGAAAAACTCTTGACAGTGCTAATGTCTCTCCTGCCTTCGATAGAGATGCAAACATTTGGCATAAGTTACTATAATTTTAGCATTAATAAAATCATTATGAAACTGTCACTTCCAATTGGCTTTGGGCCAGAAAACAGCAAAAACCTCTATAATGTAAGGGCTCTGTTTCCAGAGTTAATTCAATCCTTAATTAACCTAATTAAAGGCTACATTTTATACTTTCAGCATTCCATCCTGCTTTTAACTTTTCTTTGCTTCATGAACATCAAGCTAACCAACATCAAAAACCAAGTCCAAACAAGTAAGATTTATCAACTTAGAATTCCAAGATTTCCAATGGTGTCTTAACTACCTATTAAGATACATTCACTTTCCATTTTCCAGTAATTGTTAAAATAAAATATTCAAATACCTGCAACAGCTCTGCTGTATAGAATGACAGAGATGCAATCAACTCTGAATTGCTGTTGACAGCAAGCAGAGCCCGCCATGTGACAGCGTGAACCACGTGCTCACCAGCTACAGCTGAGACCACGTTCAGTTTGGGGCAGACGGTTTAGCGGTATCACTGTATGATGTATGTTACAGGACTGCCTATAATCCACTGGAAACTATTCTTCAATAAACACAGATTCCTTTTTTGTTGTTGTTGTTGAAACAGTGAGTCTCACTCTGTCTCCCTGAGTGGAATGCAGTGATACCACCACAGTTTACAGCTACCTCCGACTCCTGAGCTCCAGGGATCCTCTTGCTTCAGGACAACAGGGTGCATGCGACAACTCAGCTGGGTTTTTAAATGTTTTGTGGAGACAGAGTCTCGCTCTTGTCCTGGCCAGTCTTGAGCTTGTAAACTCAAGCAATTCTCCATCCTCAGCCTCCCAGAGTGCTTAGTCTTATAGGCATGAGCCCACCATGCACAGCTAAACACAGACTTCTTGTTCTCTAAATTGTACCAGGCCATCAAAATTTAATGCATAACTCTACTTTTTTCTGTATACAGCTTTACATTTTAATTAGTACTATATTCTTAAAATTTCGCACATTACCTACAGGAAATAGTTGTAAATTAAAGTTTTCAAAAGAGTAAGTATACCTTAAACACACAAATCTGCATAACTTTTACAGTCTATCCTTCTGACTACTTCAAAAATGCACACTCCACTTATGGGAGCTCAAGTGATTTGCTCTGAAGAACAATTTTATGATGTTGACTCTAAAATCACACTAGTTTTGACACTTAGAAAGCAATCTTGATTTTTAATACTGTCAGTCCCTTGCCGTGGAAGATTAGAGTGTCTTGTGGCTTAGTTTTTCTCTAGGGATTATCCTGCACCTGTCATGTTAGAAAATACATGCAATAATGAAGCAAAGCAGAATGACTCACTTCCCTGTCTAGAAATGTCTAAGTTTTTAGTTTATATGAACATCCACACACCATCTAAAAATCAGTGTATAAAGCATGAAACTAACACTTCACGAGTAAGTGCTCAATGCTTTTATTTCTTAGTGTAACATTAGCTTATTTATTCCCTTAGCTGCATCGTTGCCAACTGCTTACCTATTTTTTTATCCTTCTTGTTCATAACAAGTTGATGTAGACGTTCTTTCAGTTTATTATATTCACGCTCTTTTCTCTTCATATCATGATTATACTGAGTAGCTCGACTTGCAATTATATTCTGTAATTTTTGCACCTAAAAAAACCCATTTTCCATGAGGATTATGAACCTGGTTAAAATTTACCAATTCAAGAGAACAAGACGTGAGCATTCATATATAATAGCTTTCAAGTTCCGGAATGATTCTTTCTTCTCTGTAACCACTGAATCACATCAAGTTTTTATTTTTTAATTCTGAAAATTCCAGAAGTGTTAACTTCTAAATTATGTTCTATGCCCTTTACCTTACATACAGACTCTGATAATTTAAGATCCGGACCTTCCTATGGAAGTATTAAAATAATTAAATATTCATCTGAAATAAGCAGAATTTATCTGGTCATTTTTTGTGACTGCTTCATCCTGCTGACTTGAGATGTCTTTACTTCTTATTAATCTGTGAAAAGGTTTTAGCCCGAGGCAGATGGCATCAGGTAAATAGGCCCATTTTTCTCAAAATCAATTCTCAAATAAGAGTAAGTCCAAACTGTAGACAGAATCCATTTCAAATATTTGCTGAGTACCTACTATGTGCCAGGCACTGCTGTTCAAAGATTATATCTGCTATGGCTCCTCAGGTGGCTATGTTCTGTCTATATAGCCGCTCTCAATCCCTGCTAGAGATTAACACGATTAGCTTAATCCCCATCAAGGATGAACTATATTCAAACCATTTAAGTGTAATCAACAGATTGAGTCAAAATTTCCTATTAAATAATTCAAGGAGATTTGCTTCAGTAACCTTTGGTTGAGATATGAATTATCCACTTACTATATGTACAACTAGGTAATCAGATGTGATAAAACAAATTTATTTAAATCACTCCACACGTCTTTAAAGAAATACATTCCTCTAAAAGGCTTTAATTAGAGTTAAAAAAACATATAAAACACTGAAAATAAGTATTATTCCTTAGAATTATTACATAGTCAAGGTCATATCGTAGAGCACTAAAAACATAATGGTTTCCTCTTATAAAAATGAAAAAAATAGGATGGTGCCTGCGGCTCAAGCAGCTAAGGCGCCAGCCACATACACCTGAGCTGGCAGGTTCAAATCCAGCCTGGGCCCGCCAAACAACGACAGCTGCAACCAAAAAATAGCTGGGCATTGTGGCAGGCACCAGTAGTCCCAGTGACTTGGGAGGCAGAGGCAAGAGAATTGCCTGAGCCCAGGAGTTGGAGGTTGCTGTGAGCTGTGATGCCATGGCACTCTACCCAGGGTGATAGCTTGAGGCTCTGTCTCAAAAAAAAAAAAAAGAAAAAAAATAGGGTGGTACCTGTGGCTCAAAGGAGTAGGGTGCCGGCCACATATACCGAAGGTGGCAGATTTAAACCTGGCTCCGGCCAAAAACTGCCAGAAAAAAGAAAAGAAATATATATTTATATGTCTATATACACACACATATTTTGAGACAGAGTCTCACTTTGTCACCCTTGGTAGAGTGCTGTGGCATTACAGCTCACAGCAACCTCCAACTCCTGAGCTTAGGCAATTCTCTTGCCTCAGCCTCCCTAGTAGCTGGGACTACAGTTGCCCCCATCCCCACAATGCCCAGATATTTTTCTGTTGGACTACTGTGCAACAAATGCGGAGCCAAACAAAAAAATGTTTTTTTTTTTTTGCAGTTTTTGGCCGGGACTGGGTTTGATGCAACCACCTCTGGCATATGGGGCCAGCGCTCTACTCCTTTAAGCCAGAGGTGCTGCCCCGAGAAAATATTTTTAAATGCATTAACTCTACAGGTCCAAATAACCACTAATGTGCAGGTTATAATAGAATTCTGCTAAGTAAATATGAAAGCAGAAATTAGAATTATGGCACCTTTTGCATCAGAAACGAGATTTTAAATGTGAACTGCTTCTCTGCCCATTTAGCCAAGTAAATGCTTGAGTGGATAAACAATGTCAACAATTAAGGCAATGATGCCAGAGGGGCATGTCAGGTCTCAAGTACAGGTAGGGCAGAAGATCCACATTTAAAGCACCCTGGTGCCTGAGGAAAGCAGCAGTGAACACTGAGTCTGGGAAGGGCAGTATGGGACACGGATTGTTACCAGCTGCGAATACACGTATTGTATTAATATATTATGGACACAGTGGGGGCAGAGAGGCGGAAGGCTGTTTGTTGGGCTGGGGGAGGGTTCTTGACCTTCAGTTAAATAGGATACAATGTTGTATGCAGAGATCCACAGTAGCCATTTGAGGCAGGAGGAATAAATGGTTTTTTTTTTTGAAAGTAAAATGGCTTTTATGGTCATATCACAAAATTCACTTAAAATTTCATGTGCAAGAACCGACAACTCACCTCATCTTTCTCATTTTTCAGGAGCTGATGTAAATTCCTGTTCTTGCATTGTAACTGTCTATCTCTTTCCTGAAGCCCAATCATTTCCCTCCTGGAGGTTTCCAGTTGTTCCTAAAACATTCATATGCAATTTTGATTAAAATTAACATAAGATTCAGAATTAACTTATCTCATGAAAGGTCAATAACAAGAAGTTATATATACTAGTGTTTATTAGTCAAAATTGAAGTTTAGTGCACTTCAAATATTTATTTGTTTTTATTTTTTTTGGAGACAGAGTCTCACTATGTCACCCGCAGTAGAGTGCCTTAGCACCATAGCACACAGCAACCTCAAACTCTTAAGTGATTCTCTTGCCTCAGCTTCCCAAGTAGCTGGGACTACAGGAACCCGCCACAATGCCCAGCTAATTTTTTTTTGTTGTTGTTATTGTAGCTGTCGTTGTTGTTTTTTAGCTGGTCTGAGCTGGGTTTGGACCTGCCAACTTTTGGTGTATGTGGCTGGCACTGTAACCACTGTGTTATGGGCGCTGAGCTGCACCTCAAATATTTAAAGCAATTACTATAAATCTTGACTAAAAAACATTTAGATTTACATATCAAATACCGGATTTTATACCACACCGGATTTTATATGTAAACACACAAGGTCTTTAGAACAGTTCCCTGGCAGAGCTCTTCACTTACTCCATAATGCTGCTGCTGAATATTTTTAAACTTTCTAACACTTTTTAACACTTCTACGGCACACTTTTGGGTATCTCCTCAGGTACAGCAACATCATCTTCCTTTAAGAGTTAATCTGGCTTTGAGAAAGTGCCAAACTCAGTTCAGAACTAAGTCTGAAGAAGAATTCAGAGCTAACACTGGGAAAAGCATTAAGACTTCAAGTCACAGAGGGGGACGACTGCACCACTCCAGTTCTCCAGGGCCGGCGGGCTGCAAACCGAAGCAAACCAGAAAGCAGCAACATTCTATACATCAAGGCAGCAGGTAACAGCCCTGTGAACAATGTTTCCTTTTATCAGAGAAAAGTTTATTAAGCCATTTTTCTCTGGTCTCTTCTAGAGCTCCAGGGACTCCAGGAGTGAGGAGTCATCCGGCCTGTGCTCAGCATTGAGCTTTAGCTCCACCAGCAAAAGACGCCACAAGAATTAACTAGTGCAGCCTCTCACGGTAAGGATCTTAACCCGAGCATCTACTTTATTAAGCAGGATTGAATGGAAGGGGGAATCCTTACTTAATTTTCCTCAGAGCACAAATACTTTCTAATCCATCCTTCTTCACATTCCCCAAGTCAACAAACAGCTCCCAACATTACCGTCTCCAAGACACTGCAGGTGTCAGGGAGCAGCACAACGCACTTGTGCAAATCACATTACAAGTTCACTTTACTCACCATTATTAAACCAGCTGGTTCCAGATGCTTAAAATTTATTTGATAAAGCCTGTAAAATAATTATAGTACTGATGCATAGAGTAATGGCAGGGAAATAGAGATATGCAATTTCTACCTTCAGTTTTGTGTAGCAGTTCTGTAGATGGTCCATGTCACTTCCCAGCTTCAGATTCTGGGTTTCCACATTTTCCTGAGCTAGAAGGTTCTTCCGCTGAAGTACAAGCAGCTCATTCATACAATTTAAAACAGCTACTACATTTAATTCTCTCTTTGTCTCTTTACCTTTGGAGTCTTCATATAACGAAGGAAAACCGAAAGTAGTCAATTCCTGGTAGGAGAAAAAGTGTTTTAAAATAAAAGTTGGTCACTGTGGGGGAGGTGCTGGTCAAAGGATACAAACTTTCAGTTTGATAGGAAGAAGAGGTTCCACAAATCTATCCTACAACATGATGACTACAGCTTACAATGTATTGAATTCTTAAAATTGCTAAGAGTAGACTTTGTGTTCTGGTCATAAAAAATAAGCATGTGAGGTATACATATTTCAAAACATGTTATACATGACTAATTATAATTTTTATTTATCAATTAAAAATTAAAATACAAAGTTGCTTTTTAAAAAATACAGTTGAACCTCCATAGCTGACCATCTCCCTGCCCTGACCACCTCCTTAAGCTGGCGTCATTTTCACAGACTGGACATGTACCCTAAGTACAAATCAGCACGGGAGGCCTAGTTCCTAGTGTGGACCACCTCTGTATGCTGACCAGTTTGTTACAGTCCCTTAGGTGGTCAACTTACAGAGGTTCTTCTGTAGTTGGTTGTAGCACAACTTAATAGAAAAACACAAGATAGAAACAGTTTCCAAGAAAAACAGAAAACTATCCGGAGATAGTTCATGAATAGTAAATATCCCCAAGGACAAAGAATTGAAGAAATCTGGGCTCTATAATCTAAGTGCAAAGCACTTAGGTTCCTGTCTCAGCAAGATCAGGGCTGGACTCTGAGAGGAGCCGTCCCTGGAACAAGGGGGAGGCCAGCCTGCTCCCAACAGAAAAGTTAACTTGTATCTACACCAGAGGATCTTCAAGATTTCTACATTAGGAAATACTTGTGTCTGACCCAGGTTTTGCTTGTAACTTTGACATATTCTATTATATAACCTGATTTGTGCCACTGCTTTTTACAAAAACCCATTACCTGATCAAGATAGGAAATACTTTGTTCGATATTCTCTTCTGTGCAGAAGGCACTGAAAAAACTGTGCACATTTTTTGATAAAGGGATTGAAGAACATAGCACTTGCTGTGAGTATAGACTTGATGGAGACATCTTTGTTTCTGAGGTATATTGAGAGATATTTTTGCTTTCTGAAAGAATCAATGAAAGACACTTACATAAATAATTCATAAAAATGTCTGTAAAGCCAACGTAATCGCTATTACCAAAGGTTCCGAATTACACGTGTGTGTTTACAAATGCTTAACTATTTTCAAATTAGGAAAAAGTCATTTTCTATCATTATTTGATAGAATAACAAAAATTAGGAAATTAGGAAAAGTCATTTTCAGTCATTATTTCTATCTTTGCCAAAAAGATAGAAATAAAGCGTTCTCTGTTGGCGTAAGAGGCAAATACACCGCCTTAACACACAGTATTTTAGGTTTATTAAAAAATTAACAGACAAAACCCACTTGTTTGTGCCATTCAAAATTTATGTGATTAAAGGAATAAATCAGAGAACCACACCAAAGTAGCAGGTAAACGTATTTCAAATGCATAAAAATTTCCCTTGAAAATAATATCCATCAGGTAACCTACCATCCAACCAAAGCATTAACCTAACACATGGCATATTCTCAACTCCCCTTGAAAAATTTCACTGAAGATGAAAAGTGGGTACTTTATAAACTTTTACGTCTCTAGACGCATCTTCAATATTTGTGGCAATTAATTTCCTTCAAGAAGTTCACCTTTACAATTACTGCTTTAGTTTATAATTATTTAGACCTGAGGTTACCTGAAGACAGACCTGGATCTGTAACAGTCATCCAATCTCCCATAGCAATCTCTAGAGCCAGGATACCTGAGGAACCAGTTCAGCAGCAATAAGTTCAGTCTGGCTGCTGTCACTCTTCTATGTAGCCATCTCCTTAAAAAGCAAATTAGAGAACAACAGCATCTGATTTAAAATATGAACACCAATATATAACCAAAGCGTAGGAATCAACTTTCTGTGCCCCCAAATAGAAGGATTCTGCAATATGTATTCTCATGTACAGATAATGGTCATGGTAGAGTTCAAGTTTAATAATAATTATATATATAAAATAAAATGTTAAGGATCAAGGTTAAAGGTTTACAGAGGTTTACCAAGTTCTACTGAGGCATATGCATTACTTCATTACAAGACACACCATCTACGGGATAGCACTGGACTAAGTAATATTTCTCTATTCCATCTTTAAAAATAAAGTACAGTTTCTTATTTATGTAGATGAAAAGATGAAAAACATGTTCTTGATCAGCATACCCATTTTCTGTTAGTTTTTATCAGCTATATTTGTAAATGTTTTCTCTTAAATTATAATTCTCAGTGTTGGCACAGATGTAGAAAAATGAATACTCTAGACTGCACAATTTATACCACCAAGCCATTTGGCAAGATGCATCAGAAAATCTTAAAAATGGAAATGTGTTTTGACCCAGAAATTCCACTTCTAAAATGTTATCTGAATAAAATTATTCTTGATAATTTTGATATTGTAATCTCAAAAAATCAGAAATAACTTACAAGTTCCACCATTGAAGACTGAGTAAATTAATGATACATTTATGTAACACAGAGTGCTGGGCAGGCTTTGAACACAACTGTGCAAAATTAGGGTAAATAACAAGCACTTAAAAGCCCAGAAGTACAAAGGAATAAAGTAAACTAAGTAGAAGATACTTTTCTACCATTCATGTTTTTAACTTTTTATAGAGATAATGGAAGATAAATATTTTTTCATCGTAAGAAAGCTCTGGACAGCTACCACAAATCGTGCCCAAAGGGAAAGCTGGTCCTGTGTTAACAGATCTTTGAATTTTGTAAAAGAAGTTGGAATTCTGGATTTTCTGTAAAGTCTCCCAAGTTCTAAATGTTAGAAGCTAATTTGAAAACATTAACTCGAGGCAAGTTATCCTGTGGGAGAGGGAATGGCTGGAGAGGGATGAGAGCACCTTGTGCTGCCACCAGGAATGTCCTCAGTCTTGGAGGTGGTTACGGTGGCGCACACATCAGCTCCATTCATCAGGGTGTACGATTAAGATACGCACACTGGACAGATGGGTGCATTTCAGACACATCGTGTAATGAGCCAAATACGTCTTTAGGCCAGATCGGACTGTGGATCCACAGTTCACACAATACCCCTTGTTCTGAATATTTGAGAATGTGGGAAAATATTTATGATATAAAGTTAGATGAAAATTTTTATTCATTCAATAAATACTGAACTCCCACCATGTGCCAAGCATGTCTCTAGGCACAGGGAGGCCTTACTCCCAAGAAGTTTGCATTCTGAGGTGGGTAGGCACAAGTAGTAAATTACATTAAATTAACACTCAAGAGTGCAGAGAGCTGTACAGAAAATAACAGGGCAATGTGAGGGAGTTTTAGTGCAGCCTGTTTTGATTAGTTAGGACAGTTACAAGAGACAGTGAAGTCTGAACTGAGACCTAAAAGACCTGGAGCCAGACACGAGATCATCAGTGACCAGAGCAAGTTAACGCCGAGGAAACTGCAGGTACAAAGACCTAAAATGGCATGAATTAGGAGATTAAGTATGAAAACACAAAGGCCAGTGTGTTTGAAGCACAGTGAGGCAAGAGGGTAGAAGCTGGATGTTCCTCTAAACTGCAATGAAAAGCCATGGGAGAGTTTCAGACAGGAAAGTAACATCATTTCCTGCATGCTTTTAGAAAGATCATGTTGGTGACTCTGAACGGACTGTAGGTGGGCTGAAGACGCCCAGTGGTAACTTCAGCTCTAACATAGAAGCAGAAACAGGTGGATGAATTAGGGATGTGTTCTGGAGACATAGCCTTCAGGACTCAAAGATGGACTGAATTGGAGGATGATTCTGAGGTCCCAGGGCAGCATGTGACATGAAAATGCAGGTGATGCAGGGTGCCATACTGTCAACGCATGTTCTGCTGTCTCTCACACACACAGGCTATCCAGTCTGGCACTCATCTTTTGCCTATTTTCTACTCGTGACTTGGTAAGGAAGGGCTCTCCCAAGTATCTTGCACTCTCCATTGTGATTAAATGGGTGTCTTCAAGCAACAGGATGAGGAGGACAGAAGCTGAGTCTGTACCTTACAGTAAAGACACCGTCTCTACTTCTGGCTTTCAGGGACAGTCACTGTCAGTGAAACAGGATCCAAACACAATGAATCCATCAACAGCTCTCTAAGCCCTGGTTTCCTCTCTGATAAATTACTATGGTACTTCTAAGTTTCCCCTGAGTCCTAAGTGAGAAAATGCACATAGTTCTGAGCACAAGGCCTGGCCTATGGGCCACACACCATCAGGGCTAGTCGGCACATCTAGAGTGTCTGGTATAGATGGCAGGATTCTAAAACTTGTAGGAAAACACACCAATGCTCTTAATAGAAGTTAGACACAGATCTGTAGAGCATCTAGAGACAGATATCCTCATAAAAACATTCGGCAGCATTAGGAGAACATTATTATCCTCATTAGGCAGCGGGCTAAGTTTTTGTAATCAACAGGCTGTGTGGAGGAACGAGATCACAAGCAAATAGTAATACGCATCTTCCAGGTCTCCTTAGCTCTTCTGTTAAACTATTGGTAAATAAGACCCAATGGTGCACTGTCTTTCCTCCTCATACAGAAAGATGAAAACACCAGAATGTGTCCCTTACGCAGCCCTTCTTTAAAACCGTAACTTAAGTCAGTTACACTTTGTGAATTTTGCTCTCCAGTGTCCACAGGTTTAGAGGGTGAATCGATCCCAGTCTCACTAATGAACAAAGCCTGTAAAATATTCAGGTCTAGTCCAATGTTCACAATGAAAACCAAAACTCCATTTTAAAGTCCCACGAAACAAAGAACAGTGTATGATTTCATGCAACCTAAAAGTTCCCACAAATCCTTCTTCTGTTCAATGATGCACCAAATTATACACTGTGAGATTTGTGATAGAGTTACCCAACTAGTTTTTCCAAGAAAGGAGACTGAAGACTTCCCTATCAGTACATTCCCTCAGACCAAGAAGCTAATTTAAGCAAAGTATTGTATTCTAGCTCAGTCAGAGCTACAGCTCCATTGTGGAAGGCTGCAAAGTATTTTCTTACAAAGATGTGAAATCAACGGTAATTTCAAAAGCAGAAAATGTAACTGAAGCAACTCTGCTTTGCATAAATTTAATACTCTCACAAACTCATTTCAACTTGAAGGCTTCAAATTCAGCCAAGAAGTTCATTACAAACCTGGTGCTGGACACAGGTTCATATTTCAAGTCACAGCAAAACATCACACAGTGAACACGATTACCCATGAGGAGTCATATGTGAACAAACTTAGTTATGCTCATATTGTTACTATAGTTTCATTAGGAGGAAAAAGTTAACAGCTAATTGCATTTTGGTTCAAGTAATCTGTAACATTAAATTCTCTCTCTATGCCATTGGTTAAGGTAGCTGACATATTGCAACAGAGATCAAATTCACGAGTGAATTTCATGAGCAAAATTTAAAGATTTAAGAATTTATTGGCTCGGCGCCTGTGGCTCAAGTGGCTAAGGCGCCAGCCACGTACACCCAAGGTGGCGGGTTTGAATCCAGCCCGGGCCCACCAAACCACAATGATGGCTGCAACCAAAAAAAAAAAAAAATAGCTGGGCATTGTGGCGGGCGCCTGTGGTCCCAGCTACTTGGGAGGCGGAGGCAGGAGACTCGCTTGAGCCCAGGAGTTGGAGGCTGCTATGAGCTGTGATGCCATGGCACTCTACCCAGGGGGACAGCTTGAGGCTCTGTCTCAAAAAAAAAAAAAAAAAAAGAATTTATTTATCAGGCAGTACCCATAGCTCAGTGGGTAGGGCACTGGCCACATACATGGAGGCTGGTGGGTTGGAATGGGACCCCAGTCAGCTAAAACAACAATGACAACTGCAATAACAACAACAACAACAACAAAAAAAAACCAGCCAGGTGCTATGGCAGGCATCTGTAGTCCCAGCTACTGAGGCAAGAGAATCTCTTAAACCCAAGAGTTGGAGGTTGCTGTGAGCTGTGACACCACTGCACTCTACCCAGGGCAACATAGTGAGACTCTGTCTCAAAAAAAAAAAAAAAAAAAAGAGAGAGAGAGAGAAAGAAAAGAATTTATTTATCTTGTAAAAGTCATTTCATTCATCTAAGATTGCTGGGGAACAGTCTTGAAATACATCAAAACTATAAAGTAATTCATAAATAAATAAGAATTCTCTTACCCTTCTCAACATCACAGAGACACAGTTTGTTCACTATTGCTAGGTAAACATGTCCACAGTCATCTAATAAACTTCCTTGCTCAAAGTACTTTGTAATATACATGCCAATCAAATAGTCCACATGCTGTAATAGGAAATCTCACTAGTTGCAGTAAAACTGTAATAATTTCAGTAAAAATACCATCTTACCACTTTGACGTAGTAAGTACTTTTGAACTACTTTGCCTTCCCTGTATGTTGCCATGGCTTGCAAAGTACCAAGCAAGGGTACTCTGGTCTTTTCTGGGTAAAATGGTAACACAGAGCTCAAGAATTTTTTTTAAAACTTTTCTATTTATTGATTGATTTTTGAGACAGAGTTTCAAGCTGCCGCCCTGGGTAGAGTGCTGAGGCGTCACAGCTCACAGCAACTTCCAACTCTTGGGGTTAAGTGATTCTCTTGCCTCAGCCTCCCAAGTAGCTGGGACTACATTCAGGTGCCTGCAAACAACACCCAGCTATTTTTTTGGTTGAAGTTGTCGTTGTTTGGTGGGCCCGGGCTGCCAAACCTGCCAGCTCTGGTATATGTAGCTGGTACCCTAGCTGCTGAGCTACAGGCAACGATCCAGAGCTCAAGAATTATCTAGTAGCATTTTCTAGGTTAGAATCTGGACAGAAAACTGGAAGTAGAAAGACATCTGAACTTAACATGATTATGTCCTTTCTGAAAGAAAATGAAGATACCAAATTCCATAAATCTATCATTTTTCATGCCAAGGTTTTTCTGTACTAAGTCAGGAAACCAGGGTTCAGAGAGGTCAGCAAGATTGCCCATGGTCATGAGAGGTGCAAAAGGTGAGTCAATTACATCAGAAAAAAGTATTAGTATTGATTCCGTTTCTTCTTAACCCCCAAATCTCTAACACATCCACATACTGAAAGAGAGCGAAGCAGAAACACAGTGTTTTGACTACAAGATTTCCTTCACAAAGGACACTTCCCCCCCCACCCCAGGTTTGGCCAGGGCTGGGATGGAACCTGCCACCTCCAGCCTATGGGGTCAGCACCTTACTCCTTTGAGCCCCACAAGGACACTATTTTAGGTGTTCTTTTGAAGTACATTTGAAATTCCCAACTTGAGAAGGTGCAACTGTCTACTAATCAGAATTCCCAAATTTTAGTCAAGCGTCAAAGCTTTCCTTTTTACAGGAGCATAGTAAGTTTATACCATCTGGATTTCTAAATGTGGTATACAATTTCTCACAAATAGCTAATTAAATTCTTTTCTAAAAAATCACACAATGTTATAGTTACCAAATCGGTAAGAAAATAAAATTGTTGGCTCAGCACCCATGGCTCAAGTGGCTAAAGTGCCAGCCACATACACCTAAGGTGGTCGGTTTGAATCCAGACCGGGCCCACCAAACAAAAATGATGGCTGCAACCAAAAAGAAAGTAGCTGGGCATTGTGGCAGACGCCTGTGGTCCCAGCTACTTGGGAGCCTGAGGCAGGAGACTCCCTTGAGCCCAGGAGTTGGAGGTTGCTGTGAATGTGATGCCATGGCACTCTACCCAGGGGGATAGCTTGAGGCTCTGTCTCAAAAAAAAAAAAAGAAAAGAAAATTGTTAAAATAATTTTTAAACATTAGTCTTCTCTTATAGATTTAGTCATAAAACTTACGAACTTAGTTATTAATCAACTTTACACAGATAAAGTCTCAAAAACTAAACATATTGTGATTTATTAAAATAGCTATACAACCTTCTTCTGTAATTTTGTTCCATAAAACAGCTATACCACTTTCTACTATAATTTTGCTCCAAGGGAAACTATAGTTTTTAATTCCATTTCAAATATCTCTGCTAGCTTAAAAAAAAAACAACATTCAAATGTGTTGTGTATCAGTATAGAAATCACTAAATTCAATCTCTAAAAGATTTTTGTAAATTTAAAATCTTAATTATTTTGTCTGAGTGGTGTAATTTAATAATATAGGTATCTTCCACAGAGTAAACTCTTCCTCATAAATTTTAACACATACATATGGAACTCAAAGTTGGGCAGTGACCAGGTGCCTTCTTGAGGATTTACAGCTAGAAATGCAGCCCCCACAACACAGACAGACAACAAACTCTTTCCACACGTCTAGCACCCATTCCACAGACGCATGAGTGCTCCTGAGCAAGGGGAACACCATCTGCGGTGACACCCTGCTCCATCAGGGCATGTCCATGGGGACGTCCGTGGGAATCTGGCCCACTTTCCCCCAGCTGTTGTTAAGAGTACGGAGTACAGGCAGGAGGGCAAAGGTGGACTCTTCCCTGGCTTAATCAATAATCCAACCTTGGTAGGAGAACAAAAACAAGAGACTGACTTTTATTTATAACCATTAAGACCTTTTTCAAAAAAAAAAAATTCTTTTTTTTTTTTTTAAGAGATAGTGTTTCACTTTACTGCCCTCAGTGGAGTGCCGTGGTGTCACAGCTCACAGCAACCTCCAGGTCCTGGGCTTAGGTGATTCTCTTGCCTCAGTCTCCCGAGTATCTGGGACTATAGGCACCGGCTACAGCACCTGGCTATTTTATTGTTGCAGTTTGGCCAGGGCCAGGTTTGAACCCACCACCCTTGGTATATGGGGCCAGCGCCCTACCAGCTGAGCCACAGGTGCCGTCCCCCCCACCAAAAAAAGAATATTCTTAATCTATCAACTTTCTAGGAGTCAAACAATTAAGAAGGTGCAACCTTGAACCAGTCATAACTTCTTTGGTTTTCAGTTTCATCTGTAAAATGAGAGGTCCAATCAGATGATCTTCAAGCAATTTTCAGTTCTATTATCTATGATTTTTACATTTCTTGCGGACCCAACTGAAATTGAGTACATCTACTTATATTAAAATTATTTCTTCTTTACATTTTCGTAACAGAATGTGCACACATTGTCTTTACAACTCAGTGTTTGGCAAACAAGATTAATACCTAATTTTAACAATAGCATATAGCATTCACTTGGAAACATTTTAAGCATTTACATATATTAACTTAGTGTTATGATGATCCAAATAAATGTTTTCCACGTTGTAGATGAGGAAACTGAAGCCCCATTTTCTTGACTTAGGATACAGGGCTAGGACATGATAAAGCCAAGATTCAATGCTGGTAGTTTAGTACCCTTCACCATTACCATCTTGATGACAGGAGGGCGGGACAGGGGGAGTATACAATATTTGAGCTGTTTTTCAAACTAAACAGATATTCTTCTCTTTATCACCTCACCTTGACATTAAATTATAATAAGATAATAATTATTCTAATTGAATGGCTGGAATGGGAACTGTATAAAAGCAGACAAAATATTAAAGCTGTAGCAATAAAAAAAAATGTTTTTTTAAGAATCCACTGAAATTACCAAGCTTTCCCCCAACTGCCATCCCCTTCTCTTTGTGCTTCCAGTACATTTCACATTAACTGTATTACAGCACAGGTCCACTGAAAATGAAACTTCTCTCGCACTACCTGAGCTCCTGGTGGGCTGGCTTGCCATATACTCTTTGTACCCCACCTTGGTATGAGGTACCATCACTGACCCAATCCAGTTTGCCGAATAAATGTCCAACTCAGTTCAAGGATATATCTGTGTAAGGTGTGCCACAGTAATATTATGATAGACAAGTCTTAACACTCCAGCCACGCTGCAACTTAGAAGGGCTTTCAATCTAATCTTGATTGGTGTCAAGAGAAGCAGCAAGGTGATGCTCCCTTTAGAAGTGCAAAGGGAGATAGTCTGGGTTATAGTTCCGGGAGAATCTACAATGCCACCCATTTACAAAGGATCTATGCACCTGGAGTTAAGAATTCCGGTACTAGCTAATTATGTGAAACTGCAGGACAGAAGGTGACGGACTCTGAGCAGCTGCTGAGTGCCAGATGTGGCTCATCAGCTACGTCAGGTAAGCCTTACAATGACCCTAGAAAGAAGCAGACACAACACTATTTCACTGACTGAAGAAACTCAGGTGAGAGATTAGGTCACTTACCCACAGTTACAAACCTAGAAGGTAGGAATAGAAACATGGCTATTTAAACTGGAAGTTAAGACTAAACACTAGCTATGATTCCAATTCTCATAGACAATGGTGTCTTCCTGACATTCAACAAACATCCTGAGCAAGGGATATAAATCCACTAAGCCTATCTTCTCACTACATAATAAAACAGCACGGCTGATGAAGGGCCGTAGCTCCAGATGACTTCTCAAATACCATCTTGCTTTCATACTTTAGGTCATACGTAAAAGATATCCCTAAAATTCGGATATAGAATAGAAGGAATAATGTTGAAGATGCCATCTTTTAGGCAAGAAAGCATGACCAGATTACGATTAACCGACAAACACCAAACTCAAGACAGATAAAAAGAAATGCAACCACCAACACCCACCTTGAATTATAAGTATCTACTGGCCACTCATTAGACTCTGCATATGATTTTAAAATCATATCTAGTTCTGCAATTCTTTTTATTTTTAGTCCTACAGTCCTCTTAGAACAGTATTTTTTCTACCAATCTCCTTCAGACTTGATGTTTCCAAAGTAAGTTCCACTAGCAGCACCTTGGCACAATAATTTTTCCGTGCTCACTGTAATACCTTTTCACTTTTTATCTCAAACTGGTTTTTACAAAAAGCATCCATTATTTTTATAAAATAAAAAAATATATTTAAAGAGATATTATTTAAAAAAAATAGAGATTATTGCAAACCGGGCAATGACTAGTCAGGGGCTGGCTGGGTGACTCAGCCAGTGACAGGGATGGTGAAGAAGAGATATATATTGGAGAGGTGGGACCGAGGGAACAGAGTGACAGGTACACGAAAGAGGCACCCACTCTCTCTAAAAACCTGCCGCTGGTAGTAGAGAGATAACGGTGTCATTTAGATAAACAGAACAGAGGAGTGGGATTGGCAAAACTGGGTGGGTAAATGCGTGGAGGTGGTGAGTTCAGTGCAGAACTTACTGGGGTTGGGGGTGCCCTCATGAGACACTCAAATGGGCCTGGGGATCAAAAGGCACCAGAGTAGACTGATGAGTCAGCAGCATCCGTGTGGTAATTGAATCCAAAAAGAAAAAAGGGCAGAGAAAAGAGCCCCGGAGGACATCAACTTGGGTGAGTGGTGCAGACACTTAAGATTGTGGAGGGACAGTTAAGATCATTCTGATTAACTGGGTGTAGTTTAATTTCAAGTTAAGAACTTATTTGGGGGCCAGGTGTGGTGACTCATAACCTGTAATCCTAGCACTCCAGGAGGCTGAGGTGGGAGGATCCTAGAGGTCAAGAGTTTGAGCCCAGCCTGAGCAAAGCAAGACCCCATCTCTAATGAAAATAAAAAAATAGAAAAATGAGCTGGATGTGGCGGCGGGCGCCTATATCCCAGGTCCTTAGGAGGCTGAGGCAGGAGGATCTCTTGAGCCCAGGAGTTTGAGGCTGCTGTGAGCTAGGCTGAGGCCATGGCACTCTAGGCTGGGCAACAGAGTGAGACTCTGTCTCAAAACAAAAAACCTCACTTATTTTTGTTAATCTGAAAGACAACTTAGGATTCCCTCATCTCAGAATGCTACACTGCTAAAGCCTGACGTTTTACTGCTCTGATGGCACTGACTGCTCACATCATTGTGTTATTTCTCCCACTGAACTGCAGGTTGCTTAAAAGTGGGGCTGCATCTTATTTTTCTCTCTAGGCCTCCAGTATGTACTGTAAAAGTACTTAACTTTTAAAGGAGTTTGTTGTATGAATAATTATTTCTGCTTTTCTAAAGTTTTGAGGAGCTTCTGTAAAATGTTTTTCAAGTCTAACTGCTGTGCAGGACTGCTGGCTTTCAGATAATACTTGAATAGTTTGTGTTCAAATTACTGTTTTTCGTGGATAGTCTTCTAAAGTAAAATCAAGTAAAATTCCCCTAAATAAAACCTTTTAAAGGTTCCCTTTCACCTGCTGGTCAATGTTCATAGCACTATTCTCCAATCGTATTGCTAATGCAACCCCACCTGGGTCCAGCTCTACCAAACCACCTACTCTCAACTGCAGTCTACAGACTGCACCAGCTGCCTGGTGAGCTACTCCTGTCAACACACAGCTGAAATTCTCCTTCCTAAAGCCTTTCAATATTTGCATTATTTTAACTGGCTCTCCCTTACTACACTGTAAATTTCCTAAATGCAAATGTCTCAAGGCAATTCTCAGCCTTTTATCCTCAGGTCTGGCAAGCAGTAGTTTACTAAGTGTTTAATAAATGTATATTGGAAGAATAAATTATTAAAGTATAATTCGGTAAATCGCTTCGTACTTTATAAAAACAACCTTGGCCAACCATCACAAGGCATCCTTCTGGGTTGTCATGAATGTGCTTCTCTAGTCTAGCTCATCCCGGGGACTCAGGAATTCAACCTAACTTGTGCCTTCATTATCAGCTAATCATATCATCATTACTGAGACACAAAACAAACCCACATGGTATCTAAACCTCTTTCTGTCATGAGCATATCATCAGATCAATCAAGCATGTTCATAGTTACGGTGGAAAGATATGAAAAAACTTTAAAAGCTTGCCAACTGAAGCATACGAAATGATTTAAATCAGGCAATTCTGGGGCAGTGTCTTTTCATGCCATCTCTAGGTGCATATTCCACAGAAGGCACTCGGACGGCTACTTTACAAAACCTGGGCCACAGCTGACTGTGGCAAAGGGGCAGTCTACATCAGGTACCAGGAGACAGATCCCAGCATAAAATCTGATGTTGAGCTGGACTTGAACCCTCTGGCAAACAACGTCGTGAGCTGTAACATTTCAGTTTTTTCATCTCTCTGCCTCAGCATGTTCAAACATAACGTGCTTTAACAAGTCCTGTCACAAGGCACAATGTGAGCAGATCGTCACATTTCATCCTAGAATAACTAAGCCTCTGCAGTTATCTTCCAGTCACTTCACCCATGTTACCTAATCCAAGGGCTTTATTATCTTCACTGTACAGATGGGAAAAGAGAAGGGAAAGAAGGGTACAAAATGACTCGGCTAAAAAGGCCGGGACAGGCACTAAAAGAGACTGCATTTTTAACCACCAGTTCCTAACCCTATTCTCAAGGAACCATAGCGTTTGAGAAACTTTCATTGACAGCAGGCAGAACAGAGTGTGAAATCAGTTATTAGCTTCTCTTACATGTTTGCATGAGTAGCCTAAATTTCCTACGCCTAATAGGACAGCTCTAAGATAAGGGATCTGATGGAGTAAATTGTGCCAACTGGATCCAAGTTCATAACTCTACCTCTAATTTCCAAATTTCAGGACAGCCTGACCTAAACCTTAAAGGAATTTTTCTCTCTAGATCTGTTTCTTTGCAAATTTTATTCAGTCTCCGAAATGTGTTAAGTCACACAGACTTTTCCAGTTCTGGATTTAAGTTACAAGGTTGCCAGAATTTTCCTCTACTCCACAAGTAAGCCAATCCCCCCTCTAGACCCTAGGCCTAGACTCTAATCTGAATTCTTAGGGGAGTGCAGCAATTTGAAGAAGTCCCCATCATTCTGAACAGCCCTCGCAGGAGTACCTCTTTCAACCTTTTAACTTATTACAGGCCCAGAAAAGGGAAATCTCAATGCTCTCAGATTCAACAAGAACTTTATCAGTTTTGCTGGTGATGACAGTTTGGCATTCATAATTATGGACTATGGACCTGAAATGACCTATAATCTGAAGACTCCCATATTGTACGTGCTGAGAGCAAATTATTAAGATTTCTTTAGGCCCAAGCGATGTGACTAAAGTGGGAGATTAGCATAGCCTCAAAAGGGGTGCAGGGAGCTCACAACCTTTTACTGTAGTTGACTGTAAAATTCTAAACCAAAGTATTTTCACACATGCCTGCCTCTTGGATGATGTAAGTTCTTCCCCGAGAATTGTAATTAGACCACTATCGCGGTTCTCTCCCCCTGCAGCGGTCAAGGGCCACCCAGTAACTCATTTTAACGACTGCCTCTGACCGCTGGAGCTAACAGATCGCCGCACCCCGCGCGCCCCACAGCCTCTACAAGGGAGACACTGCAGACCCAAACTGGCCATGCCCGCCTCCCTCACGCCTCGGCGCCGCTCGTCATTCCACACCAGGTTCCACCCTCGCTCCATCCCGCGGAGGATTTGGGGACCCCTGGGCCGGAGCCCTGCCCTGGGCGCAGCGCCACACGGACGCCAACAGGAGCCGTCCGCGAGCCCGCACCTACCTCCCACCTCCTCCTGAGGCGCGGCCCGAGTCAGCACCCGCCCGCACTCTCCAACGGCCCCAACGGCATACAGAGCCTGCGGCCGAGACGCGGGGCACCGAGCCAGGTGCCGGCGCTCACCTCTGCGCCCGCACCCCGCCGGCGCCCGCCGGCCCGGGGCCCTCCGGCCCCGCTCGCCCCCTCCCCACCGGACGCGTCACAATCCCCGGCGCGGGGCGAGGCTGCTCACCGTCACGGCCCCCGGGAGCGGCGGGGAGTCACCGCTCGGCTTCCTAGCCAGGCTCCCGCAGCCCCGAGGGCCAGCACAGGCGCGCCGGGACGCAGCGCCTCGCGCCGCCGGCCCCTCCTCCGCCGCGGGCTCCCGCCTTCCCCGCCCCTGGCCCGGCTCCGCCCCGCCCCTCGCCGCCGCCTCCCGGCCTCCGCAGGTTCCCACCCCGCCCCCGCGCGCCGGCGCCCCGGGCCCCGCCGCCTCCCATTGGCTCCGCCAGTTGCTAGGCGCTGAACAACCGCGGCCGGCATTGGTCGGGTGGGGGCCTGCGGAGTCGCCTGCTCACCTCCAAAAGGACCCAGAGAAAAGGAAAACCTTATCCTGGAGCCCGAGTGCGCCGCGGGCGCAGCTGCGGCTGCGGCACCTGTTACGCCCTGTGATTCACCCTGCCGGGCCTTGCTCCCCGCCCCCTCCTGTCGCCTGCAACGTTCGGGGCCCAGGACTGTGCGGGGGCGGGAGGGCTGTTGCTTCTTTAGAGCACGTTTTCAGGGCCCCACTGAACGCAAATACCCATTCTGGGAGCAAAACTGAAGCCCTCGGAGCCACGTGCTTTTGCCAAACAGCTAGCACCCAGAATTAGGTCAGGCCCAACGGAAGGGAGGTTCAAGGGTCTGGAATCGGGATGCAAACGACCCGGGCAAAAGAAAGTTACATGAAAAATTAGGGCAAAGAAATGGCCCTAGGCACAAGACAAGCAAAGGGAAAACGGTTAGGAATGACACTCAGGAACTGGAAGTTTATGCAAAAATGCCCCACACCCACTCGGCAAAATATGTGCAAAGAAAACGTATGCCTGCTTCATGGTGGCCAGGGTCAGGCCGGTTTCTCCCCCACCTCCTTCCCTGTCAGCCTGAAATTCTCCAGGGAAGGAAAGAGGCCAGAGAAAGGAAGATTAGATGGAGAAATCACAGGCATCTGAGCTGGGTTATATACACAAAAATGTACTCTGATAGGTGCTCTCCCCCAAGGGATTTTTCTAAAGGAAAAAAGCAGATCTGACATTTTTAAGCTGTTCAGAGAGCACTTTGTTGACACTGAAGAGAGAGGAGGGGATGCACTCCTCAGTTTACACGCACATACCCTGGACGAAAAGTCAAGGCAAGGGAAGGAGCACATCATGGTGACAACTTCAGGGCCCAAGGAAATCCCCTTCTTTACCTTTGGCCGAAGTGATCAGAAGTCCCACTGGAGGTTGCTGAGCGTGGTGACCGACAGCCAAACAGCCCAGTTAGGGCCCATTGTAAGGTGGCTTTTAGCACAGGTGGCTGGGAGAAACCGATCACTGCCAATGATTACCGCGCTCCCTAACTCGGGCTACTATTGGGGATTGGGTGTTACTCCTGCTCCCAAGAGGAGTTTTGAAATTTCAGTTGTCCATCTACTAAAATACCACACCTCTTCCTATCTCAAGAAGCAACTTTAATATGACAGTTTTTCTTTGAAATAGCACTGAAGGCTTCATTTTGACCATTTCACCTCTCCGGAGTCAAAAAGGGAGAACTCAGTGTTTGATTAGCTAGAAAAGTTAAGATTAATCAATCTGATAGCAACATCTGGTCCACCCTGTTGTGCCTTTATCACTAACAGTCCTATTTTTAAGTTTGGGTCAAACTGAGGTGAGCTCTAGAAAATTTAGTTCCACCCCCAGCAACCTCGGGGATGAATCAGATCAGCAGAATAAACTAGTGATTCTCAATCTTTTGGCCTCAGGATCGCTTTCTGCTCATAAAATTATTAAGAACTCGGAAGAGCTTTTGTTTATATGGGTTATATCTATTTATATTTATTAGACTAGAAATTAAAACTGACAAATTTTAAAATATTTGTAAAAATATAATTGTAAATAAGAACAAAAATGATTTATCACAAATAGTACATTTTTATATTTCCAAGAAATTGATAGGAAGAATTACACTTTAAAATTTTGCACAAATCATTAATGTCTAGCAGAAGGAATTTGGATTTTTGTATCTGTTTCTTCATTCAATCTGTTACACTATTTCAGGTAGCTCAGGGAAAACGCCACTGTTCTCTCCAGAAACTGACAGTGAAAAAGACAAGTGACATTCTAGTGTTAAAATAAAAATAACTTGACCTTGCAGAGTCCCTGAAAGGGTCTTGGGGACACCCCTCCTCTGGAGATCATACTTTGAGAACCACTAAATCCATCTTGGTATTCTGTCCTCTTTTGTCTGGGGAGCTTCAGGGGAAGGGTTTTATCCCGAGAGTCCACAGGGAGAAATCTTGTCCTTCCTTCTTGCCTTGGCCATCTTCCAGGGAGCCAGCACATTTGGAGCTGTGCTGGCACATCCGAAAGCCATGGGAGGAAAGCAAGAAAAAATATAGGCATAGATGGTTTGATCATGCTTTTCTCCATTGCACTAAACTGTTACTGTTTTTTTCTACAAATTGGAGGTTTGTGACAACCTTGCATCAGGTAAGTCTGTGTGCATTATTTTCCAACGGCATGTGCTCACTCTGTGTTTCCATGTCACGTTCTGGTGTGACGTTTGTTTGGTGTCATATTTTAAACTTTTTCATTCTTATTGTATCTCCGATGGTGTTCTAGGATCAGTGACCTTTGATGTTACTATTGTTGGGGGGGGGGGCCACAAACCACAGCCTTATAAGACAGAGAACTTAATAAATGTGTGTGTGTGTCCTGACTGCTCCACTGATTGTCCCTCCATTCCTCTGTCTCTTTCCCTCTTCTCAGACCTGGCTACTCTCTGAGACACAACGACATTGAGATCAGGCCAATAACTAATGCTACAGTGGCCTCTCATTGTTTAAGGGAAGAAAGGAGACACCTGTCCCTCGCCTCAAATCGAAAGGTAGAAATGATTAGGCTTAGTGAGGAAGGCATGTCCAGAGCAGGATAGGTTGAGAGGTAGGCTTCTCCTACCAAACAGCCAAGGTTGTGAATGTGAAAGGAAAGTTCATGAATTAAAAGTGCTACTCCCTTGAACACATGTGTGGCAAGGAGGCAAAACAGTCCTGTTACTGACATGGAGAAAGTTCCAGCGGTTTGGATACAAGACTAAACAAGCCAAAACATCCCCTTAAGCCAAAGCCAAGTAAGACCCTACATTTCCCTCCCTCCCTTCCTTTTTCTTTTTTTTTAGGCAGAGTTTCACTTTGTTACCCTTGGTAGAGTGATGTGGCCTCATAGCTCACAGCAACCTCTAACTCTTGGCCTCAAGTGATCCTCTTGCCTCAGCCTCCCAAGTAGCATAGACTACAGGTGCCTGCCACAACACCCACTATTTTTTCTTTTAGGGGGTCTCCTTGTTGCTCAGGTTGGTCTTGAACTCCTGAGCTCAAGCAACCTACCCACCTCGGCCTCCCAGAGTGCTAGGATTACTGCATGAGCCACCATGCCCAGCCTTAGGACCCTAACTTTCAATTCTCTGAAGGCTGAGAGAGATGAGGAAGCTGAGAAGCAGCTAGCAGAGTGCGAGGTAAAGCAGCAAGTGCCAATGTAGAAGCTGCAGCAAGGTATCCAGAAGATCTAGCTGAGATAATCCATGAAGCCAGCTACCCTGAACAACAGATTTTCAATGTAAGCAAAACATCCTTCTATTGGAAGAAGATGCCACCTAAGATATAGAGAGAAGTCAGTGCCTGGTTTCAGCGCTTCAAAGAACAGGTTGACCTTGTTAGGGGATAACGCTGCTGGTGACTTTAAGTTGAAGACAGTGCTCATCTACCATTTCAAAAATCCTAGGGCCCCTAAAAGTTATGCTTGGTCAATTCTGCCTTTGCTCTGTAAATGGTAAAAACAAAGCCTGGATGACAGCACACCTGTTTACAGCTTAATGGTTTATTGAATATTTTAAGCACACAGTTGAGACCTACTGCTCAGAAAAAGCAGTTAAAAACATTATTGCCTATTGACAATGTACCTGGTCACCCTAGAGTTCTTCCTGCTAGAGATGTACAAGGAAAGTGATGTTTCCATGCCTGTTACCACATCATCCCTTCTGCAGCTAATGAATCAAAAGTAATTTTGAGATTCAAGTCTTACTGTTTGAGAAACACATTTATTTTCCTTTTTTTTTTTTTTTTGGAAACATGTTCAGAAAGCAGAGAAAGACATTTCATAAGGCTATAGCTTCCATAGATAGTGATTCCTCTGATCTGAGCAAAGTAAGTCGAAAATCTTCTGGAGAGGTTCTAGATTCCATAAGATGCCAGGAAGAACATTCATGATTTGGGGAGGAGGCTGAAATATCGACATTATCAGGAATTTAGAAGAAGTTGATTTCAACTCTCATGAATGTCTTTGAGAGGTTAAAGACTTCAGTGGAGGAAGTCACTGCAGAGATCGCAAGAAAACTAGACTTAGAGGTAAAATCTAAAGCTGTGACTGAATTGCTGCACTCTCATGATAAAGCTTGAACAAACGAGAAGCTGCTTTTTATGGATGAGCAAAGAAAATGACACCTTGAGATGGAATCTGCTCCTGGTGAAGATGCTATGAACGTTGTTCAGATGACAACCAATGATTTACGATATTCCATAGATTTAGTTGATAAAGCAGCTGCAGGTATTTGAGAGGATTAACCCCAATTTTGAAGAAAAGTACTACTGTAGATAAAATGCAATCAAACAATATCACATACCACAGAGATATCAACCAATGGAGCAAACTTCATTGTTTTATTTTAAGAAATTGCCACAGTCACCCCAACCTTCAGCACCCACCACCATGCTCAGTCAGCCATCAACATCGGCCAGGAAAATGATTATAACTCACTAATGGCTCCGATGATCATTAGCCCTTTTTACCAATAAAGTATTTTTAAGTTAGGGTCCGTACGTTGCTTTTTTATACACAATCCTTTTGCACACATAATCCTTATAAGCCACAGTATAGTGACTTAGAAGTCATGCTCAGAGAAGATAAAATTTTGTGCGATATTTGCTTTATTGCAGTGATCTGAAAGCAACTTGCAATCTCCAAGGTATACCTGTATAGGCAAGGCCACCAGGAACCCAGATGTTATAGAGTGGCTAAATTAACCCACGCTGGTTCTGCATCTCTCCAGACTGTTCATCATATGAGAGAGTGAATAGCCTCTTCTTTAAGCCATTCAGGGTCAGATATTTAGTTACCTGCAACCGAGAAGATCTCCACTGATATAGAGGACAAAATAAACAATTTAGCTGTAGCCCAAAATAGTCTGAGGTCATTTTTTTGCCCTGAATTGAAATTAGCCTTAATAGAACTTTGTATGGTAAGGAAAGATAAAGAGGAAAGATGTAATCTGGAAATTTTTAAAAAAATGCTTTGCTCTTTTCTCTTGTTCAAAGTTAAGGTGAGGTAAATCTGAAGTTTTGCTGATACTTCTGTTGTTTCCCAAAACACATCAAAATATCTACCTTTGTTCCTCTGTATTCTGTATCATAATGGCCAGAGAAATTATTTTAAAACACAGGTCAGATTATGATACTTCTCTGCTTTGGCTCCCCTTGCTCAGTGTTCAAGCAAAAAATCCTACCACGGCTACAAGGTTCTTACAACCTGCCCTCTACTCCTTTTCCTCTCTGGCCTCATGTCCTACAACCCTGCAAACTAACCACTCAATTAACCACTATCCACCTCACTGTGGCTCTACCTTGACAGGCACATTCCTGCCCCAGGACCTTTGCACTGGCTGTTCCCTCTGTATGCCCTTCCCCTTAGTGTCTATATTACTCACTTCTCCCCTTTCAAGTCTGCTCAAATGTTACTATCTTTGTGAAACCCAACATGACAACATTACTTAAAATTGGAGCCCCTTTCCAGCTTTCCAAATCTCTATTAACCTTACTATTACACAATCTTCAACCATAATATATAATTTACTTATTTTGGTTGTTCTTTAATTATTTGGTCTGCCTCCCTCCACTAGAAGGTAAGTCCAATTAGAAAAGAGATTTGTCTGCTTTGTTCATTAATGTAACCCCTGTGCCTGGGACAGTGCCTGGTACTTTGTGATTGGTGATCAATAATCATTTGGTGACTAAATAAATGTATAAATTCCATTAAGTGCTTTCCATTTCAAAGTAAGCATCTTAGCAGACTGTATATGCGTTCCAAGGATCCTGCTCAAAGGTACCACAACAGCAGGCTCTGAATTTGTTGAAAATAAGTTTTTCTTTGAGAATACATCTGATTTGGGGACAATCCAAAAGTCATTCAGAGCCAAGTCTGATGAACACATTCTACAGAAATATGTTAACGTGACCAACCTGTGTGTTCCCACTGAGTTCAGTGCATTTGAAGGAAAGGTCAAAAAACAAAATGTGTTTGATTTTCTGAGACAGACTGATTCAGAACACCATTTCAAAGAGGAATTGCAAAAATGTATACAAGGTCCAGAATAAGTACTATATGTCACTATTTTGTGTTAAAAATAATATGTATATTTATTTATTTATTTATTTATTTCTGTATGTGTCTGTGTGAATGCCTTTCTTCCAACCTGTCTGATGACTTCCATCTTTGCCCCGCCACAACTATGCAGAGTTGTCTTTCAAAAATGAAAATCAGATCTGACCTCTACCCCCAACACACACATCTGACTTTATGGACCTTAATAGCCTCTCATTGTCTTTAGTAGGAAATTGAACTTCCCACTCAGTCCTACCCGGTGGATCTGGATCCGCTCAGAACTCTTGCCATGGTGCACCAAGTGCCAGCCATGGTGGCTCCCTTTCTGTTCCCTGGCTCTTTGTACTTGTCATTCAGTCTGCTTGGAAGCCCCTTCCTATAGAGGCACAAGACTCTGATTCTTTTTCATCACTCAGATCGCACCTCCATACGGAAAGCAACCTCTGAAGGCTTGGTTTCTTGTTATTTGTTTCCTCGTTTGTGGTCTTTCTGTTCCCGTTAAAACATAAGCCCTGAGAAGGCAGGGACCCCATCAGTTATGTTCACTTCTGCAGCCCCAGCGGCCCTGTGCCCACACCTGAGGATTAGTGACCAAACCATGCATAGTGAGACTGGCAGGGAGGCAAAAAGAGGAAAGGAACATTTGTTTTTTATTTTATTAATTTCTGTATACATGAATTTTTACGAATATGTATTATGGTGATTTTAAAATATTTTTAACTCTGCTGAAATAAATAGGTTCTGACTTTAGTATGTATTAAGTTAATGGGTGGCACCTGTGGCTCAAAGAAGTAGGGTGCTGGCCTCATATGCCAGAGGTGGTGGGTTCAAACCCAGCTCTGGCCAAAAACTGCAAAAAAAAACAAACAAACAAACAAAAAACTAAATAAATAAAGTATGTATTAAGTTAATAACCCACCCCTTATTTTACTCACCGGGGTTCCTCAGAAACCAATGTTTCAAATACCTTAGTGAGTCCTCAAGCCACACAGCTGATATTCAGATTAGGATAATAAGGACCACTTTATAAAGGCGCTGTTCTGCAATGCATACCATATGGGTTACTTCAACAACAGGAACGATTTCTGGATCTGGTGGAGAACATTTGAGGGCCTGTGTGCTGTAACAGATGAGAAGATGGGTTGAGTCACCTCAGCTTTCACTGATCCTCTGTTCTGGCCAGGACTGCCTTTCAGAGATGACAGGATGGATAATATAAGTCTCGCTGGGTACCACGTGAGGCACTTTCAAATCCTCAGCCTCGTTTTCTTCTCAAGATCAATTTAAGGCTATTTGTAATTAACTGCAAAACAGTGTGGGACGCAGTCCAAGGACCAAGAGACTCCATCCTCCTCCTACTGGGCTAGTATTATCAGCAAATACTCCACAGAAGAGGAGAAAGTGGACTAGGGCCTTGGGGTTGTCTTCATCCTGCAAGCCTAGCAGTAGTCCTACAAATTAAAGAAGCACAGAGACCAGACCCCCAGCTCCGCCCTCCGACTTCTAAAACGTGGCCTTAGACTTAGCTGAGCTTGACTTGTCTGGTCATCCCAGTGATTCTCTGTATCCTGCTGCATCTCCAGAGATGGCTCATTTCTAGACAATCCGTTTGGATTTAAGCTAGTACTAACAGTATTTGAAATGACAAGTGCGGGGTCACCTACAAAGTGCTGGCTGAGTCTGCAGGAAAAACAGACCACCACTGTTCACTGTTCCCACCTCTACCCAGGTGAAAATCCCCAGAAAAGCAGACTGCCTCTCCTTCCTCCTGCCAGTACCCACATCCCATCCACCCCACCCTGTCACTCACAAACACAGATCAGCAGACAAACGCCTGGGGGTTCCCTTCTCCTGCACGTTCCATTCTTGTGCTCTGGATTTTTGTCTGATTTGCTGAGTTTTTGCCCTAGGAGTTCTTTTGAAAGCGCCCTGAGTAAGAACACCTGATGAATTTGTCAAGCGCTAACACTTTGACTCCCAACTCTTCGTTTGTACTAAAAATGATTTATTAATTTTAAAATATGCTATGCAAAACTTGGCAGTACATAAATCACTTGAGCTTTTGATAAGGTACTATCATAGAAATGTGGTTAGGTACCAACCAGAGTAGTTTTCAAACTTTATTTCCAAGAGAGAAGCTTGCCACCTTTAGTGAATGCTGTGTGCAGAAAACCTGGGTTTGTGTGTATACATATATATACACATGCCCGGTAGGTAATTATTTTGAACATTCAGGAGGACAGTCCTAAATTCTGATGTAACACTTAGACCATGTTAACTCAAGTTCTTCACACAAACTGTCTTCTTTAGTATTCAAGCATTATATGACTATTATAATGTTATTATAAATTTGTGGGAGATCTCATCAAACAGCCTATAAAACTTCACGTTTTAAAACATCACCATCAAACATATTTCCTCTCCGATCTCTCCTCCAGCCACCTTGCCTTTGCCCAATCCCCTCTTCCCTTCCAGTAAACACACACATACACACACACACACACACACACACACACACAGCTAACCTTGCTGACTACAGAGTCAGCCTCTAAACCAGCGGTTCTCGACCTGTGCATTGCGACCCCTTTTTAACAATGAAAATACATTGCAGCATTAGGAAGGTTGAGAACCACTTCTCTAAACCTTTCTCAGGCAGAGCTATGTAGCTCAGTCTCCTTTTCTAAACTTGCAAATTTAAACCCAGCCAACAAAGATGCACCAAGAAAGTGGGGGATGAAAACTGACCCAAAGTGTTTTCCGGTTATACTAAGATCTGTTTAAAAACTAGACAGCACACACTATCTTGAATAGTTTGCACTGATTTAATTCTATGCCTGAGAACCCTTCTATCCCATTTAGTCCTAGTCTCCCTCCGTTGCAATTGACCTCAATGATTTAATGAGTATTTATTGATTACTAGGTGGCAAACACTGAAGAATAGGAGGTAAGCAAAGCTCTCTTTCCTCAATTGGAGCTCAGATTTTCCTAAGAAGACGGAATAGTGACAGTATAAGCGCTAGAGGAAAGAACTAGAGTGTGTCACAGGCACTTGAGTTAGATCACCTGGCCTGAAATCTTGGCTCAGCCACCTGGGGCCGTGTTCATGTGCCTGAGCTCCCAAACCAGCCTGAGATCACCTTCCTCTGGGTATTCCGTTTAGTAAACAATAAATGCTTAGTGTTCTAAGACTCTATTATTTAGGTTGTGTATTACTGTAGCCCAAAGCATCCTGTCTGATAGTTCACTGCAGAAAGAACTCTCATGAAGTGACCTGAGGGTATGATATTGCATTTTATTAGTAAAAATATGCTTAAGTGACTCAGTGCCCATAGATCAGTGTAGGGCACTGGCCACATATACCAGGGCTGGTAAGGTTTGAATCCGGCCTGGGCCTGCTAAACAACAGTGATGTCTACAACAACAACAAAAGAATAGACGGGTATGTGGTGGGTGCCTGTAGTCCTAGCTACTTGGGAGGCTGAGGTAAGAGAATAGCTTAAGCCCAAGAGTTTGAGGTTGCTGTGAGCTGTGAGCCACAGCACTCTACTGAGGGCAACATAGTGTGAATATATCTCAAAAAAAAAAAAAAAAAAAACCCAAATCTCCCCCAAACAACAACAACAACAAAATGCTTAATTTTCACAAATGGAAATAGTCAAATGAGCAAAAATAGTCAGTAAACAATGAAATATAGAATTTATTTACAAAGTATTAATTGAATGGAATAATTAAATTAGAAATAGGGATTGTTTATGCATTGTATTATAAAAATATATAAGATATGAACATTTTTCTGGATAATACTTTCTTTCTTTGCTAATTTAATTGGGCCAGGAAAAAAATTAAAGCACATCAGAAAAATAATTTTTCACAGGATGATTTACGGCTATTCTGAAATTTTCAGGACATCACCCCACGTTTTTCCGCTAGTTCCAGAAAATGTCATGTGTATATAATGTATTTATAAATCAAATCATATTCTAAAGGTATTAGTGAAGCTAGATGTTTAAAAAACTATGATAAAACTTTTTGTATGAAGAGTAATGTTTTTGTAGAACAAATGATTTCCTTATCATTTACCTATTCTAAATAGAAAGATACGCTGGATTTCCCTAAGAGAGTTTTACCTGTCATCCTTCAAAACCAGACTTTTGCGCAAGAATTTTAATGAAGAGTTTTCTGTAACCTGAACCTCACTCCAGAAGGCTGAGATGTTGCAATCAATCAAACAGTTTGTATCTTTTTATACTGCAGCTGGCAATTCAATTTTATCTTGTTTATAAATCTCCATTTGATTTTATCACCTATATTTCACCAGGCGGGTTTCTTTTTCTGCATTCTCCATGAAGGAGAAATCCTGGTGGATTTTATTTTCTGCTTCGTAAACCTCTATCAATGATCAGTGATGTCATCAAATAATTGCTGAAATTGAAGTATAGCGCAATTGAAACCTCTAAAACACTCACATAAAATTTGAGGATTGAAAAAGCTTAATACGGATTAAAATATAATATTGATTTAAAGTAACAGCCTAAGTAACAGCTTAAGTAAAATTCTATGTGAATCTGCCTGTCTCTTTAAGAAGGAAAGCAATTGCCTTCTGCTTGTTGGGCTTTCTGGGTTTATTTTATCTTAGCAGCTGTTCCTGAAGCTGATGTTATTCAGATGCGGGTTTTCAAGCCCTTGGCTATGTTCTTCAGTTTATTGCATATACTATCAAACATAAAGCCCAAATTTAGAATGAGGTGGGGGCAGGGACAATCAGAAATACTGAAGGAATGATATTGGGGAAGAAGCCTCTGGTTTTCATTTAACACAGATAAAGCTGTTTCACACCATCTGTCTAAAGCCCCAGTAACTGTAGCAAGGCAAAACCCCTGAACCTCTAAACACCAAAAGTTGAATGATATATTTAGTAATAAGTGTGTGTGGCTGGGGGCTGGGGGCTGGGGGGGAGAAGTATTCTACATGGAAATCATGAGGATTGCTCTGGTTAGAGAAGGTGAGGACAGACCACGCTTCTTGCCACTCTGGAAATAAGCATAATAAATTTTGCTTAACATATGCTACTTTGACCCAGAAAGAATAATTTTACAGCTCATATACCTCTTGTTTCATCAATTTTCATTTCATTTGTTTTTCAAGAAGTGCAGAGCACAGTTGTTAAGAGCGGAAAATCTGGCTAAGAATCTTGGATCTGCCCCATGCTTGCTCTGGAAACTCATACTTTCTTTGTCTGGTTTATACATTAAAGTAGTTGACTTAGGTAACAGCAAAGTATATGCCAAAGTTTAAGTTATGTGCGGGGGTGGGGTGGGGGTGGGGCGTTGTCCTAATTTTTATGTCATATGCAATGATTTCTGGCCAGTGCGGTGGCTCACACCTATAATCCCCTAGCCCTCTGGGAGGCCAAAGCAGGAGGATAGCTTGAGCTCACGGGTTTGAGACTAGCTTGAGCAAAAAGTGAGACCCCATCTCTACTAAAAATAGAAAAACTGAGCCAAGAGGATCGCTTGAGCCCAAATTAGAGTTTGCTGTGAGCTATGATGCCACAGCACTCTACCCAGAGTGACAGCTTGAGAATCTGTCTCAAAAAAAAAAAATGTCATAGTAGTAATATTAATGATTAAGTGCGTGATGATTACTTGTCAAGGACTATTCTAAGTGCTTTGCATATTAATGACTATATGAAGTAGGTATCATTATTACCTTTGTTTCCAGATGGGGAATTAAACAGAGAGAGGTTAAATAAGTTGCTCAAGATTATATACACAGTGAGTCGGTGTCAGAGATGTGGCTTACAAAGCTTTCCTCATGGCTACCACGTTATTACCAAAGACTGATGATTAAGAAATGGATGTCTTCAAACTCAGGTAATCCCCTTCCTTCATTCTCCACCCCCAGTCCTTCCCTAACCCTCTCTCCTCTGAAGTATACAAAGACTCTCCTCCGAGTGACACAGAGCAAGGAGAGATTTAAGAGAATCAATTCTACACCCTCAACTTCTATGCTTTCCTGAAGTCAATCTACCTGAAAATATGCCTGTGATCTGTTTTCTTTTTTTTTTTTTTTCTTGAGACAGAGCCTCAAGCTGTCCCCCTGGGTAGTGTGCTGTGGCATTACCGCTCACAGCAACCTCCAACTCCTGGGCTCAAGCGAGTCTCTTGCCTCTGCCTCCCAAGTAGCTGGGACCACAGGCGCCTGCCACAACGCCCGGCTATTTTTGGTTGCAGCCATCATTGTTGTTTGGCGGGTCCGGGCTGGGGATTCGAACCCACCACCTTAGGTGTACGTGGCTGGCGCCTTAGCTGGTTGAGCTATAGGCACCGAGCCCTGTGATCTGTTTTCCATCCCACCCTCACTGTTATGCCCAGGAGTCTCTCAAAGACCATATCACTAGACAAGTAAAATTTAAAGAGGAGTTCTTTTATTGAAGAGTCGGCCGGGCGACCGTCTCAGTGTCCCAACATGGGGTTTCTGAGAGCAGCCCTGAGTGCTTAAGGGGTCGAGTTTTTAAGGCTTGGTCTATATCCTGGTTGGCACGCAGGCTGCCCACCCAGGTGCATTTGGGTAGGTTAGCAAGCATTGTACAGAAGTTGAATTTTGCGGTTAGTTAGTCATACACCTTTGTTTCAGTACTTTCTCCACCTGGTATTTCTTAAAGGTTAGTTTGAGGACAGTTGGTACTTCCCAGTCCGTTTCTCAGGGGGTTAGTCAAGCAAGAAGTCAGTGAGTGCTTTCCCATCTATTTTGGGAGTGAATCAAACTTACTCCATTTTGTTGAGGCCTTGAGGCCCAGAAGTTTGCCAGGACTTAACTGGTATTTTTCTACCTTAGTCTAGGCCTCATATCATAACTGCTATTTTCCTCACTTGACAAAAAGTCTTTCTTCTCCCAGATCCCACATCTTCCTATGGTACATTACCCCACGTGCCTAAAACATGGGGTAAATTAGGAGCATTAAGAAAGGGAATGGCTATCATGCCTGGGGAACAAAACTGTCACCGGATAGAGCATTAGAAATAATTTAAAACATAGACCATTGCATGATATTTGGCATATAATTGAAAGGAGCTCATGAAATTGAAAACCATTGCTGCAACAATTCCCCCCATTCCCATCTACTCATTTCTGTGAGCAAAGTCCCTCAGCACTGACATCTACAAAGACAGTGTCAAACACATGAACGGAATTGAGGTGAACTCTCTCTTCTTCCAGCTATAAATAATATTCTCTCACCAGCACACTGGAAAAGAAAAGGCCCTTCCATATGATTAACAAATGCATTTTCCACAAAATTTTATCCTTTATGTTTAAAAAGTTATCAGTTTGTAATCTTACTCCTGTTCGATTTATTGTGTGCTACTAATAATTCTAGTGACACCCCTACCTGGAGACGTTTGGAGCATCTCAAACTTTAGAGTCCCAGGAATGTAAAATTAACGTTAATATAAATATGTAGTTACAAAGTCTGTTGTGAAGAGTGGTGTAATGATCAATAAGGATTTTTCAAGCATAAAAATATGCCCCACGATAACATTCTACAGGGGAAATGCAGTGAAAATATGAATTCAGGAAGAAAAGGGAACGATGGAAGTTTCCTGTTAGAGAAGTTTGGGTTCATGTGTATTTAAAACGAAAAATGTTAGGTAACAAATCACTGTGGGATTTAGACTCTTCGGGATAAATTTAAAAGAGTGAGTTAACAGCTTTATTTTAAAATGCCATGAATTGCAATGTGCTAGAAATTACACCCTTTGCAAACTTGTGATGAAAAATTCTACTGTAGGTGGCAACATAAAAATGTGAAAGAGAAACAAGGTTTTCTAAGTTTTTGCAGAGGGGCACGTGGGTAGACATGTTTGAAGTCCACTCATTTTCAGAGACCAGACGATCTCCCCAGGGTGCTTAAGATCCAGTCCAGGTAATCAATAACATAAATATTTTGCATAGAAAAACACAGGTTGTAAGTAGAATGAAATGCCACTGGTCCCTGTTTTGAATGCCCTGGGTGTTTAGCAAATGCTTACAAATGAGAACTGAGTTTGGAGTTGTGACACTGCCTTTTTCTACGCTGTCCTTTCATCTCTAAAGGCACCATGTGTAGCTACGTCTACCACACTGTGTGTGTCGGGAAAACAATCAGACAAACACAGCTTGGAAGGTGAAGAACGCTGCCGCAGTCTTCCCTGTGACGTCCCTGTCAGTATGAGCCTGGCCTGCAAGCTTACTTAGGATATGGTTTTCCAAACCCAAATTTAGAATCTGTGACCGGATAGGTGAAAGTATTCTTTGGAGGTTAAACTGGCAGTTTACCTGGGATCAGAAATTTCCTTCAAAATTCGGGGCCTCAGGTCAACATATCTGCTGTCTTCGAGTGAAAGTCTTATAACTTTCTCTAATGCCAAAAATGGCCTCTGGAACGTGTGCGGTCTGTTTTCCATCATTGTATGCCGCGACTAGTCATGAAATCCTTAATAAGTAACTTCATCCCCTCCATCTGCGAAATCAAAAGGAATGCTTGCGTCTCTTTTGCTTCCCTCTGCACGGAAGTTCTATTCACTTGTGAGTTTAACAAATACTTATGAGCGCCAGTGCCATGCAAGGTGCTAGAGATTCAGAAGCGAAGGAGACAAAGCCCCTTCCCCTGAAGCAGCTTCTAGGCTGTGAGGATGCTAAGCCTGTTTGCTCATTTGCAGATAATTACAACACAAGGTGATAGAGGCCCTGAGAGGGGGATGTGGAAGGCACAGGGACAGGTGTCCAGCTAGGGAAGACTCCGCAGAGAAGGAAACGTTTGATGCTCCCTTTGGGGGGGCTCCATCTGATGCTCTAAAAAGTTTTTACATGCCATTACTTTTGACGATGAGGTAATATCTAATCTAATATAAAATTCAAAATGTCCAAAAGGGCAGGTTGTGAAAAGTTTCCCTTCTACCCCCACCAAGCTACTTTCCATTCACAGGAATAACCAGAACTACCCATTTCTTGTATATTCTTTCAGACATTTGAATTCTGTCTTAATGAATAAAAGATAATGAAGTGAAGAAGAAGGAGCTGAACTTGCAGACAAAGAGAACAGCGTGAGCTTGTCCAGGGAGTTGGGCCCGTGAGGCCACAGGCAGGACGGGGGGGGGGGGGGGGGGGTGGCGGGGGGGGCGGGGGTGGTCACCCACAGGGGCCTTACAATGCTTTGGAGTTTGGATATTACCCCACAGGAAGGCCACCAGAGGATGGACACCAGGGGGGCCCTGCATAAAATTAATGATAAACAAAAA
>CAUYTI010006495.1:0-52596 GCA_963575145.1 Galago senegalensis | reverse complement strand
CTAGCCATCACAATCAGGCAAGAGAAGGGGATCAAGGGTATTCAAAATGGAGTCAGAGGAGGTCAAATTCATGCTCTTTCTAGATGAGAGTAGTGATTAAAACTAAATGACAAAGGAATTTAAGCTTGGTGAATGGTAGGAAGTGAAAATATGAAGAAAGTGAGGCCCTGGTAGAGTTGAAGGATTTGTACTAGAGAGTATGAGAGGACTGAAATTAGATCATGTAGGGGATGACTCTAATACTGATGACAGATCTAAGCAATGACCACAGGAGGGATCAGAAGATGGGTGAAGCAGAATGAGAGATAAAATGGTGGAGGAGAAGAGGCCAAGGAATTGAGAATCCAGGGTGCTGCAAGAATGTTGAAATCCCCAAGAATTAAGACAGTAACAATAAGCTTTGTTCTACTGTTACTGTAAATAACAATTGTCAAGAAATGAGGGAGTTCATCAAAAAGCTAAAGATAGAATTCCCATATGACACAAGAATTTCACTCCTAAGAACATACCCCAAAGAACTGAAAGCTGAGATTTGAACTGATTCTTGTACAGCCTTATTCACACAGCCAAAAGGCAGAAACAACCCAAATGTCCATCAATGGATAAGTGGATGAACAGTGAGTATCATTTGGCTCTAAGAAAGAATGAAGTTCTGATACGTGCTACAACATGAATGAACCTTGATGACATATGTTAAGTAAAATAAGCCAGATGAAAAGATAAATATTTTCTGATTCCACTTATATTAAACATCTGGAATAGACAAATCACAGAGACAGAAGGTGGATTAGAGATTACCAGGAGTGTCAGAGAAAGGGAAATTATTGCTTAATAGTTAGAGAGTTTCTGTTTAAGTTTTAGCAATACATAATAGTGATGGTTACACAGCATAATGAATGTAATTAATGCTACTGAATTATTTAATTAAAATTTTTATGCTATATGAAGTATATATATTTACAATTTTTAAAAATTAACAATGTAATAAATCCAAAGTCATTAAACTGTACCTTACAAATGGGTGAATTATATGGCATAGAAATTATATCTCAATAATGTGATTTTTTTTTAAAGAATAGAAATGAGGAAATGGTCCCAGTGGTCACAGTAGGTGCGACAACAGTGCTGAGTGGCCTTCTGTTTAGGTGACATGAGGTGTGGAGATTTGATCTGGGGACGAGGGGGCGGAAGAACGGTCTTGCAGCTTCATTATCCACAAAACTCACCACACAGAAACCTCAGGCCCTACACCACATCTATCTGATCAAATTGCAACCAGAAAGATTTGATGAGAATGTGATAAAAGTCTGTTCCCATAAGTTTATTCTAGGACCACAGGTCAGAATGTCAGACAATTAGCTTTTTCCCACCCACCCTACTTCAGGGAAATCCTGTGCCCCTACTGTCCTTCTTCACCAGAGGTAGAAGTGGGGCTGTCCCTGTCATGTATCACCTTAAGAACCCAAAGACCCTCATTAAAGACTGAGTAAGTGGGGGCAGAAGAAGTGTAGGAGCCCATCTCCAGCTCTCCTCCCCAAGCCCAGCCACTCTCCCTGGCCCTGACTCCCTGCCTCTAAATCCCTTTTGTCTCTATGGAAACTCCTTAACCTGGAATGAACAAATTTTACCCTCTCACATCTACTCCTTTCCTCCCATCGCAATGACCTCTGTTAATTCAGATCTAGACAATAATTTCCTAACTAACCTCCCTGCCTTTAGCCTTACTCCCTCCTCCATCACTGGAAGCTTTCAGCCTCACCCTTAAATGTGAGTTTCTGCTATCTCTTCCCATTAAGCACCCCATCCTTAATCAGCACTCACTCTAGGTTAAAACTAGGTGTTGTTATGAAGACTCCCTCTAGGATAATTTGCAAATTCCCATCTTCCAACAGATCCCAGTCCCTTAAACCTCTTCTATACAGATATTTGGGAGTCGCCACTGCCTCCATGTTGGTGCCAGAGTGGTCTCTCTTTAACAAAGACAGACTCCTGTGCCTGCTCAGAACCCTTCACTGGCTCCCCTCTTCCTGTGATACTCTATACACCTTGTTTATCATGGTGCTGAACACTGTCCAAAGTGTTTCTACCTCTTTAACTCATTTCCCACTTCTTCCCACACTGAGAGTCCTGAAACACTGAGCTAGTTCTAGTTCCATATATGATCCAGGTCCTGAAACCCTGGGTTGATTTATTCACTAGCACAGTGCCCAGAATGAAGGAAGAACCTAATCAAATACACACTGAGTGAATGAAGTTGTTGCAATCATATTCTATATCAACTCCACATATTCAGAAATTTATTCCACATCAGCTTCAAGTGTCACAAATGGCATATTGATCCTTCTACTTTGATAAGACAACATCAATTTTTCATGCCTATTGCATGGGTCTTTGTGTTCCAGGCATCGCAATAGGCATGAAAAATTGATGTTGTCTTATCAATGGTGAGTGAGCAGGTGCAACAATCATGACCTGACAAAGACAAGGCAACAGGGGACTGAGGTTCCTTGGGGATAAGAGTCTGGTTACTCTATCAGGGGAGAAACCAAGAGCAGTCAAATAGCTAGTCAAACTTATGAAAATTCTCAAATGGGGTGTGGAGAAGAGAGATGTCAAATTTCAGTGTGGAACTGACTGTGGCAGAAGAGACTTTTTCACTCTCTTGCCTTAAGCTTTCTTAGAGATTGTGGCTGGGCACCATCCCTGGAGGGGACTCTGACTGCATTGTGCACCACCCCCAACCTAATCCCCATGGAGAAGAATGGTAGCCACACACCTGCTCACTCACCATTGTCCTTGGGCACAAAACCTCCAGGTGATACCCAGTAAGTCCCCAGAGTTCCATATGTACTCCTTCCTATGTGTGGACAGGGAATCTCACAGTGACAATATCATTCAGGCTGTCCTTGCCATGCTGGTGCTGACACAATGGGCTATAGTCAGTTCCATATTGAAATAAGCCAACCCTAGCTCTCCTCTGCTTTCCTTTTGGTAAACAGGGTTAATTATAATCACCCCATCCCAGTACCGTCTGTTCTCTGCTTGTTGGTCCAGCCATATGAAGAACCTAAATTGCCCAGATTGTGTCCAGTTTCCAGTTCAGTGGAGCTGGTGCTGTCTCATTAGGTTGCAGGGAGAAGTAGTTCCTCACGTTCTCCCATCCTGAACCAAGGCCTCTGACCCTATCAGACCTGTTACAGAGAAGGACAGGACAAATAGCATAGTCTTGGTGAAAGGGACCATTCCTGTTCCTTGATTCCTACAGAACCATGTATTCTAGTTTTGGGAGACATAACACCAAATGTTGGCCATTGCCTCAATATTTCAAACCCACCAGAAGTCTTTTCACAGCTGCTACCTTCTTAAGCCATTATTAGGCCATTCTGCCATTCCTGTTTCATTTCTTTGATCACACAATATGTCCTTTGATCTGAGGCTGTGTTGTGTAAATACCATGTCAATGGATCAATACCTCCCTCAAGCCTCCGTCCCTGCTGCACAGCCACTTTGTCATGGCCTATTGTGTCAGCACCACAATGGCAAGGACAGCATGAATGATAAGCCACACTATGAGATTCCCTGTCCACATGTTGGACAGAGTTCAAGTTATGCAAATAGGAAAGAGGGTGAGAGAGTGTGAAAGGAGGTAAGATAAATGGCTTGGAAGTCCTGGTGGGATCAAATGACCAGGAGCTGGGAGTGAAATGATCAATAAAGACAGTGAGCTGGAGACCATGAGAGGTTATATTGGGAGGATGCATGAAACTGAGATCAGGGAGGGGAGGAAATGTTGGCAGTATCAAGGTCTGGGGCAGGACCACAAGAATGAGAGGCTGAAGGAGGTTGGAGCACCCTGACCCCTAAGTCTAACAGCTCCAAGATGAAGCCCCACATGTGTTCTCTCAGCCCGGGCTGGCACAAAGGCCCCAGGTCCTGTGATTCCTGCAGCACCTAAGCTGCTTTCTCCCAGACCAATGACCACAGCTCTCCATTCAGGCTATGCTGAGATCTGACTCAGGTCATCGGTCTGGAGTCAGTGAGGGTGGCAGGGGAAGATCCCCTCAAAAAGAAAACACATCTTGTGAGACACCTTTTGCAGATGAGTTCATTGCCTGGTCCCCCCAGGGCAGCCTCTGGAAGCTAGAAAAGGCAAGGAAATGGATACCCTTAGAGCCCCCCAAAAGGAACACAGCCCTGCCAGTGAGACCCAGATCCAACTCCTGAACTATAAAATACTAACTTTTACCATTGTAAGCCATCAGGTTTGCAGGGACTTGTGACACCAGCAGTAGGAAACCAAGATACTCAGCTAATTCCTGGGTTGGGGGCATGGAGATTAGTTTCTACTTTTTTCTCATTATGAACCATAATGTAATGGGGAACTTCTCATAGCTAAATTTTCTTGCATCCCCACAATTTTTTTTAAACTCATAGACATGACTTATTGGTTCAAAGACTCTGTAAAATATAATAACCCTTTCTGTGTATTGCCTTCCAAAATGACAGAAGCAGTTTGAAACACCATTCACACTGAGAATGTCCAACAACAGAGAGTATTATATTGGTTTTGGTTTTTTGACAGGGAAAGATAGGACCTGAGAGTTTTAAATGTTTTTTTTTATTATGACAAGCTTGTGCTCTGCAATTACATATCCCTCCATAGACTAAAAATACAGAGTCTGGCAGGCATTTTAATTTCTTCTTTTGTAAATTACATTTCAAATCCTCTCATCATTTTCCTTCTCAGGTGTTCATCTTACTGCTTTTTTAAAATACCCATTTGAGCCACATATATTGCAAATGGTCACAATTTTATATTTGCCATTTTAAGGTAAGTAGTTTCAACTTTTTATAATCAAATCTATCAGTCTTTTTCCTTTCTAATTTCTGCTTTTGATGTCCAATTTCAAGGTACCTTTCCCGTTTCTACATTTTGATAGCTATGCATCTGTGTCCCTATTTATGGCTTTTCCACTTGAATGTTGTGAGTTAAGAATTTATAATTTCAGTTTCCATAACAAATGCATCAAACCTCTGTCCTTTCTCTTCTAGAACAGGTTTAAAGACACTTCAGAACGAATTCTGATACAGTCTCCAAGTCTCAGCTTCTAAATGAACTCTCATTTGAAAGTGAAAAAGTGGTCAAAGATGAGCAATTTTCTTTTCAGTGTTCTCAAATTATCACAATATGGCCAAGTTCACATTTGCCCTTTAAAGTAGGAAACATCCAACCCTTAAGGAAATGATCTCACTTGTGAAACAAGTAATCACACCGTAGATAAAATAAAGTATGTTTTCCAGTAATAAAACACCAAAATCATCAGCAGCACAGCGGAGAAAGAAAAAAGCCCACATCCTTTGTATCTCATTATGCATTACTAATGCGAACATCTGAAACTCAAAGGTCTCCTGCAAGAATAACGGAAGCCATGAAAATTCCTTTTCCTGTCTCTGCTGCCATCTTTCTCCATCTAATTCCTAGAGAGGAGACATATTTTCATATGCTCTTTGGTTTTGCTCATGAGAAAGTGATTCTATATGGGTTTAATGTACATTTAATAGCATGTAGAAAGGCCCCGCCCACCTCAGCGTCCAGAATAAGGAGCATCCTGGAGCTCCCTGCCCTTCTGGCTGGAAATACCTCCACATTCTTTGCCCTGGCTACTTGCAGGTTGGTCTCCCCTCCTATCTGCCTGAGACTCTCCAGCAGGCCTCTCCCTCAGGTCACCCCTCCCCTGCATGTTCCAGTTCCCAGCAGGCTTCCTGGGCCATGAAAAGCACCCCTCCCCACCCACAGAGGACACTCACTGTCCTACTTCCCTGCTGCTTTCTCGCAGTGGCAGCCAACACCCACCCCCTGACAGGCTCTAGATGGCATTTCCTTGTCTACCTCTCTCACTGGAAAGAGCTCCACGTGATAGGCATTTTTGTCTATTCACGTCTGTGTCCTCCAACACCCAGAATAGTACCTGGTACGTGACAGGCCCTCCATAAGTATTTTGTGAATGATTTTGAATAAGGGATGGAATTAAGCCAGACTGTAATCAGAAGGGAAGGGATTCCCAGCTCAGATTTCAAGTAAGTGGTAGAAGTGGTCAAGTTCCCTTCAGGACCTAAAAATCTTACCTTTACAAGGGAAAGAAAGAGTAGAAGAAGGGAGGGACCTATGCTTTTGGAGTAGTCAGGATACTCTCTCCCATGGAGTAGAGTCAGGAAACTCTCTCCCACCTTTGACACAGAAGCCCGTTGAGTGCTTCTGCTACAGCAGAATCCATGAAGAAGCCATCAGGACTTCACCATGGTTAGTTAGCAAGGCTCCAGGTGTGGTCTTGGCAGCTCTATGTGCTTGACCATAAGAGAGCTTGAATGGACTACTGCTTACAAATGTATACTTCCCAGACTCCAACTTTGATATACTCATTAAGACCCAAGGTCTCTTTTGGGATTCTCCCTCCTTCCTGTCCATCTAACATAGCAAGCATGCCAGCTATGAGGAAGCAGGAGTTGGTGCAAATGGGGAAGGGTTGCACATACGCATCTGAAGTCCTGGGCTATGGGAGAAAGACTTTTATCTGTGGCTACTTTACATTTTAAATGTTAGGAAGGTAGGAATTGGGAACACTAGCAGCTCAAAAGGGGACTGAGGCAGTGGGGACAGGCTAGTGCCAGGAAGCACCTCCCTAACTAAAGTCTCTTTATTCTACAGTTCCACCTGGATGGCTAGTAGACATCACCAAAGCAACCTGTCCGATCAGAAACCCCACGCCCCACCTTCCCCTCCACACCTGCTTCCTCTCTAGACATTTGTGCCCTGTTTTATTTCATAGCAACTCCATCTTCCCAGTAGCTCAGGCCAAAAACTCCAGGTCTACCTTGACTCCTCTCTTAAACTGCATATCTAACCCACAAGGAAATTCTACCTGCCCTGCCTCCCAAATTTATCTAGAATCCAACTACCTCTCACTCCAAGCCCCCATGCTCTCCACCCACTGTGATTTCCTCCTAATCTTCTTACTGCCACTCTTGCCCCCATTTGGTCTGCTCCCCACACAGTAGCCAAAGTGACCCTGTTCAAGTACATCAGATCATGTCACTCCTCTGCTCAGAGCCCTAAATGGTTCCTTATTCACTTAAGAGAAAGGTCAGCATCCATAGAGCATCCCACGGGCCCTGAGGATGTTGCCCCCCACTATCTGTCTGATCTCATTTCCTTCTGTGCTTCCCTCACTCCCCTCTCCCCAGCCACACTGGCCTTCAGGCTCTTCCTTGAACCCATCGGAATGGAACACATTTAGAGCTTTGTCCTGGGTTTTCCTTATTTCTGGAAAGCCCCCAGATATGGTCATAGAAAGTGGCTAAATGCCTCACCCTCCTTGAAGTCTTTGCTTCAGTGTAACCTCACAGTGCACACACCCCCCGTCCACACTCCAGTCCCCTTCTCCTGAGTTCTGTGTATATATATATATATATGGCCTATATATATTGTCATGGCCTATTGTGTCAGCATCACAATGGCAAGGACAGCCTGAATGATAAGCCACACTATGAGATTCCCTGTCCACATGTTGGACAGAGTTCAAGTTATGCAAATAGGAAAGAGGGTATATATATATATCATTTTTAAATATATGACATAATCATTTATGACATTCATAGTTATTATTTACTTAGGTCTCCTCCCACTGGACTATAAATTCCATGAAAACAGGAATTTCTGTCTGTTTTATTCACTGATATATCCTCAGTATCTGGGTATTTCCTAAATATCTTTAGTACATGAATGAATAAAATGACAAACCTCCATAACTCTACCAGCCCAAAGAGTCTGTGCCATAAGCAGGCAGTCTCCTTCCCTTGCACACTTTTCTTTTTCAGTGAATTATCAGTGATCACACCTCCTTAACTACCCCCATGTCAAGAAATAGATAGCTACCGGGGTAGCAGAATAGTGAATAAGCGTGCCTCGGCTTCTCATCCTCAGCAGCTGGCATTATGTCATGCATCTAAGAGACATTCAGAAAATATTTGTGTAATTCAATATTATGATTCCGAGTATTTTCCTCAATAGCTGAGCCACTACTCTGCTACCTTGGAAAGAGTACAGCAAATTCAAAAACAAATGCATGTAACAGCATGTTATCACCCTCTGGGAAAACACAGATTCACTGAGTTGTGCAGATTTTCCAAATGTGGACACGTTTCATTACGTGATATTTTAGAAGTCATATTCATTAGTATGATCACCATCTATCTCATCAGGAAAGTCTTTAAATGTTGTAAAGATGTCACACTTATGACAGGAGACACAAGTTTTCCCCCAAATTCTAACTTTCACTTGAAGGTCTTACTTTTATCATTAGCAACAAAAATTGTCAGTTGTTTTCCTTTCAAGGTCAGGTTCATTTCATTCATGTTGGAGAAAATGCCTGTCAAAGCCCCACGTCTGAATAATCATACTGTATCAGCATCCTTTAAGTAAAAATAGTACTACAAAAAAAAGACAGATTAGTGATTTTCCTCGTGACAATCCTCATACTTTAATGCACAAAGTGCTAATTCACTTTACGTATACTTCTCACATCACATAACATATTTAAAAGGCATTTACCAAAGAATAAAGATTATTAAAATTTTAAAAAACTATTGTTATTACTGCTTCATCAATACATTCTTGACCAGGTATGGTGGCTCATACCTGTAATCCCAGCACTCCAGGAAGCCAAGGTGGGTGGATTGCTTGAGCTCAGGAGTTCCAGACCAACCTGAGCAAGAGTGAGACCCTATCTCTACTGCAAATAGAAAAACTGAGGCAAGAGGATCTCTTGAACCCAAGAGTTGGAGGTTGCTCTGAGCTATGATGATGCCATGGCACTCTACCAGGGCAACAGCTTGAGACTCTGTCTCAAATAAAGAAATAAGGATGTTCTTGAAAAAAATTGGCTTTTTTTTTTCTTAAGAGTACCTGACAATGAAGAATACAGTGCCTACCAGTACAGTTTGGTGTCACTGCAGTGATTCCTGCAAAGGTACCAGGAGTTTTACCCTTCATTGCTTTCATGCAATCAGTGTAAATTGATGTCAACACAGGGGTAGGGGTGGGCGACAAATCATCTTATTAACAAAATAGTTTCGCCCTCACACAGAGACTCCTAAAAGGGTTTCAGGACTCCCTAGGCATCCACAAACCACATTTTGAAAACTGCTGGCTTACAAGATTCCAATGGCTCATTCACACTGGAATAAATTAAATTTTTTCCCAAAGATGTAAATTGCTACATACACACTTTTTAAAAATTATATTTCACAGCCAAAACAATCTTGGAAAAGATTGTTAGAACAGAACTGTTAATGGGCTCAAATTTTCTATTTCAAAACCTTCTAAAAAGCTATAGTAATCCAGGCAGTCTGGTACTGACATAGGATGAACATATACGTAAATATTACAGAATTGAGAGTCCTAAACGCACTCTCTAACAGGGCCAAGGCAATTCCATGAACAAAGTGTAATCTTTGCAAAAAATAATGCCAGAACAACTGAATATTCAGGTGCAAAAGAATGAATTGGACCCCTACTCGACCATACACAAAAATTTCCTCAAGCCACACAAAAAAAATTAATTCAAAAAATAGGTCACAATGTAAAAACAAAACAGAATTATATTACACCTAGAAGAAAATGCATGAATAAATCTTTATGATCTTGGGTTGTCAACAATTTCTTAAAGATGACACCAAAGTCACAAGGATAAGATAAATTGAAATTCATTAAAAATAAAAATTTTTGGTCAGGCACTGTGGCTCACACCTGTAATCATAGCACTCTGGGAGGCTGAGGTGGGAGGATTGCTTGAGGTTCAGGCATTCAAGACCAGACTGAGCAAGAGTGAGACCTCATCTCTACCCAAAACAGAAAAATTAGTCAGGCATTATGTTGTGTGCCTGTAGGCCCAGCTACATGGGAGGCTGAGGCAGGAGGATCACTACAGCCCAGGGTTTTGAGGTTGCAATGAATTACAATGATGCCACTTCACTCTAGCCAGGGCAACAGAGTGAGACCCTGTCTCAAAAAAAATTTTTTTTTAATGTTTGTGCTCAAAGGACACCATCAAGAAAGAGAAAAGACAGCCTACAAGTTGGAGAAAATGTTTGCAAATCACAGGCCTTATAAAAGACTGGTATCCAAAATATATAAAAGACACTTATAACTCAATAAATAACCCAATTTTAAAATGGCCAAAGGGAAAAAAAAATAAAATGGCCAAAGGATTTGAATAGATATTTTTCCAAAAAAGATATATGAGTGGGAAATAAGTACATGGAAAAAAAAACTCATCATCATTAGTCATTAGGGAAATGGAAATCAAAATGACAATAAGATACTATTTCACACCCATTAGAATAGCAATTATTTAAAAAAGAAATTGACAATGATGTATAAACATTGGAACCCTCTGGGCAGTGCCTGTGGCTCAAGGAGTTGGGCACCAATCCCATATACCAGGGGTGGCGGGTCTAAACCTGGCCCCATTTAAAAAAAAAAAAAATTAGAACCCTCATATATTTTTGGTGGAAATATAAAATGGTGCAGCCACTTTAGAGAACAATTTTGAAATTTCTTAAAATGTTAAACATAGAGTTGTACGACCCAGTGATTTTACTCCTACATATAGGCCCAAGAGAAATAAAAACATACGGCCCCACAAAGACTTCTATGGGAATGTTCATAGTGGTATTGTTCATTAAAGCTAAGAAGTAGAAACAACTCAAAAGTCCATAACTGATGGGGCAGAGCCTGTGGCTCAAGGAGTAGGGAAGTGGTCCCATATGCTGAGGGTGGTGGGCTTGCACCCCACCGGGGCCAAAAACTGAAAAAAAAAAGTCCATAACTGATGAATAAATAGAACCTATTATATCCATATAATGGAATATTATTTGGCAATAAAAGGAATGAGGTACTGAGACATGTTACAAGATGGATGGAACTCAAAAGTATTAAACTAAATGAAAGAAGTATGTCACAAAAGACCACATTTTGTATTATTCCATTTCTATAAAATATCCAGAATAGGCAAATCCTTATGAACAAAGAGTAGATTAGAGGTTGCCTAATGGGGGTGACTGCTGATGGGTACAAGGCTTCTTTGTGGATAATGAAAATTTTCTAGAATTAGATTATGGTGATGGCTACACAACTCTGTAAATACATTAAAATACATTAAATTATACACTTTAAATGGATATACACACAACTGTATGGTCAAAAACTGTTAAAAGGCACATAAATGGAAAAACAGTAACCACAGGCATACAAAAAGAAACAAAATTGTCAGCCAGGCAGGGTGACAATTATGCACCTCATGCCTATAATCCTAGCACTATGGGAGGCCAAGGCTGGAGGATCCCTGGGGATCAGGAGTTTGAGACCAGTGTGACCAGGAGTAAAAATGAAAAAATCAGCTGGCCTTGTGGTGGGCACCTATAGTCCCAGCTACTCAGGAGGCTGAGGTAAGAGGATCACTTGAGCCCAGGAGTCTGAGTTTGAGGTTTCTGTGAGCTAGGCTGACACCACAGCACTCTAGTCTTGGGGCAACAAAGTGAGACTCTGTCTCAAAAAAAAAAAAGAAAGAATGGAAAAGAGGCAAAATTGTCAATGTTTTCTTTAAGAAATTTTTAGTGGCCTAAGGAAAGACTATGAAGATTTCCATGGCAATTGCAACAACAAAAATAAACAAATGGTCTCTGAAGAAGACAGGCACATGGCCTACAGACATATGAAAAAATGCTCATCATCCTTAATCATCAGAGAAATGCCAATCAAAACTATTTTGAGAATCATCTAATTCAACAAAAAAAAAAAAAGAGAGAGAGATATCATCTAACTCCAGTAAGATTACCCCATATCACAAAATCCCAAAACTAGAGATGCTGGTGTGGATGTGGAGAAAAGAGAACACTTCTACACTGCTGGTGGGAATGCAAACTAATACATTCCTTTTGGAAACATGTTTGGAGAACACTTAGAGAACTAAAAATAGACCTGCTATTTGATCCTCCAGTTCCTCCACTAGGTATATATCCAAAGGACCAAAAATCACACTACAACAAAGACATTTGTACCAGAATGTTTATTGCAGCCCAATTCATAATTGTTAAGTCATGGAAGAAGCCCAAGTGCCCATCGACCCACGAATGGATCAATAAATTGTGGTATATGTATACCATGGAATGTTATGCAGCCTTAAAAAAGATGGAGACTTTACCTCCTTCATGTTTACATGGATGGAGCAGGAACATATTCTTCTTAGCAAAGTATCTCAAGAATGGAAGAAAAGTATCCAATGTACTCAGTCTTACTATGAAACTAATTTATAGCTTTCATATGAAAGCTATAACCCAATTATAGCCCAAGAAGAAGGGAAAAGGGGAGTGGGGGGAGGGGAGGGAGGAGGATGGGTGGAGGAAGGGTGATTGGTGAGACCACACCTATGGTGCATTTTACAAGGGTACATGTTAAACTTTCTAAATGTATAATATAAATGTCTTAACACAATAACTAAGAAAATGCCATGAAGGCTATGTTAACCAGTTTGGTGAAAATATTTCAAATTGTATATAAAACCAGCACACTGTATCCCATAACTGCATTGATATACACAGCTATGATTTAATAAAAAATAAAGAAAGAAAGAAATTGGACTTAATTAAACTGAAAAACTTCTGTACAGCCAAGGACACAACCAAAGCAAATAGACAACCTACACAATGGGAAAAGATACTTGCATATTTTGAATCAGACAAAAGCCTGATAAGCAGGATCTATAGAGAACTCAAATTAATCAACATAAAAGAGCCAACAATCCCTTAAGTCACTGGGCAAGAGAGATGAACAGAACCTTCTCTAAAGAAGCCAGACGAATGGCTAACAAACATATGAAAAAATGCTCATCATCCCTAATTATTAGAGAAATGTAAATCAAAACCACCTTGAGATATCATCTAGCCCTAATAGGAATGGCCCACATCACAAAATCTCAAAGCTGCAGATGCTGCGATGGATGTGGAGAGAAGGGAACACTTTTACACTGCTGGTGGAACTGCAAACTAATACAACCTTTTTGGAAGGCAGCATGGAGAACCCTCAAAGAACTCAAGCTAGACTTCCCATTTGATCCTGCAATTCCATTACTATGTATATACCCAGAAGAAAAAAAATCTTTTTACCATAAGGACACTTGCAGTAGACTGTTTATCGCAGCTCAATTTGCAATCACCAAAATGCAGAAACAGCCTAAATGCCCACCAACCCACGAATGGATTAACAAGCTGCAGTATATGTATACCATGGAATACTATTTAACCATCAAATAAGATGGAGACTTTATATCTTTTGTATTAACCTGGATGGAAGTGGAACACATTATTCTTAGTAAAGCATCGCAAGAATCCTATATACTCAATTCTGATATGAGGACAATTAATGACCTAGTACGGGTAGGGGTGGGGGAAGGGGAGCAGAAAGAGGAAGGGGGGTGGGAGTCACGGTATGTAATGCACCTTGTCAGGGCGGGACACAATTAGAAGAGGGACTTTACCTAACAAATGCAATCAATGTAACCTGGTTCTTTGTACCTTTGATAATCCCCAACAATTAAAAAAAAGAAAGAAAGAAATTTTTAGGAAGCAGAGTCAATTAAAAAATTTTGTAAGTCTGCATTAAAATGACTCACCAAACCAGAAGCAAGGCATCCCACTGCTATTACTGAAAATGGTTACCTTTTAATGCAGCAGGAGTATCTAGGAAAAGGAAACATAGTGGTCTCAGGGCAGGTGGGGCGCCCTTCTAAGAATCATGTGATTTCTAAAAAAGCCATCACTAGGTCTGAAGTCATCAGGCTATGAACTGTGAGGATGGCTGAGTCAACACCAAACATCCTGACAGAACATGTGACCATGCGTATTGTGAAGAGGCCACATCCTCAGCTCAGAAAAGCAGCTAAAAACCTTCCTAATAGAAAGCATACTGCATACTGTTCCTCCAGGGACTGAGGTTCATTCTTCTCAAAGGGAGACATTCCCCAACAATGAAACAGAACAGCTGGGCCTGACTCCCAGTTTTCTTCTCAATAAATACATAAGAAGGAAGAAAGGAAAAGCGGGAGGAAACGGAGGGGTGGAAGGAGAAACTCAGAGATCACTTCAGTATCTAAAGCTGTAAATTGGACAATCCAAGGGCTACCCTGCCATCCCCTGTCCCCACACCTGCTGCAGACTCCAAGCAGGCACACAGTAGACCATCCTCCACGAGGAGGGGAAGGAAAGTTGAAGCCGGACCTTACATGTAAATAAGTCTCCCTCCTGTCCTGCATTTGCATGTTGCCATTAATTCTTATATAACCCAATGAGACAACTGGAAAGAGATTTGATTCATGATGAATTTTTAGGGCATTTTATAAAGATCTAATGTAGTCTCCAAGAGCTTCCCATCAAGGACACTACAAATAATATTGCTGATGATGAAAAAGTCTTTGAAAGCTTATCTGAGACCTTTAACCATCTCCCCTGGGGTACTCTGCTCTGCTGGCAACCACCAGGTCCTCTCACCTCTACCCACCCTGGAGAGTTCCAATGCTGACCCCCCTTATGCCCTCTGGCAATGAGCCATCTGTCACTGTTCTCATTGACTTGTATTTGGCTTCCTAATGCTAAAACTTGAAATTCGAAAGAGAAAAAAAAAAAAGAGAGAGAGAGAGAGAAAGGAAACCACATCCTTTGAGTCTCAGTATATAGGTGGGGGCAGTCAAGACCTGAGCACAGGTTTCCATGTTGATTGATGTGGGGAGTCCAGCCACAATGAGGAACTCCTGTGTGTTTCTGGCATCCTCTCTCTCCATCGTCAGTTTTCTACTGCTCATTCCTGAAGGTAAGACTGATTCTCGTCATTTCCACTATAACTATGAAGCAAAAGGGAGCAGACTTTCAGTGACCATCTGGAAATATTACCTTCCTACACTGAAAGAAGTTTTTCTTTCCTCCCCCAAGCCTGGAAATGTTTAGCATTCTTTCCTGTATTCTAAAGATTTTCTTATTTTAAAAGGAAAAATATCCCCTTTTCATCTTATAATTTCTTCACAAAAGATAACAGAACCCCCGATGCCTATTGCTGCCAGTTTGTAGTTTGAAATTGCCAAAAAGCACAATAAAAAAATGAACAAACTAATACATGAAACACTATTGAGTCAGTAAAACAAATAGTACCTTTCAGGAAAAGAATAGTGATGCCATCATCACACTGGCCTTTCTCACTGTAAACACACAGGCAGTTAAGAGCAATCTGAAATAGACACGAAAATGGAACCAGGAATTAATGACATTTTTGTAATTATTTCTCTAGGCTCAGGTCTCCTTAGAACACCTTAGGAATCTGGGCAAGCCCCCATATCCACTCTTTGGGAATGTTTTGATATTTTTTATTAAGCTACTTCTTTGTTCTACTAAACAGCAACCAATATTCCTGCTTTTGTGTGTTTCTTATGTATGGGTTGAAATGTTATAAAGTTCATGGCATTGTCACTGGAAGGGGAACAACCCCTGGGAGCTCTAGACTCTCCTTGAAGAATCTACTAGAAAGCAAGGATTACTCTGGGCCTGGGCAATGGTGAGCCAGCGTGGTTTCTCCCCAGGGTCCATCAGCTTCTGGCCGTGGGAGGAGAAGGCAGGGGCTTAGGTAATAACCTGTCTTACCAGGAATTCCCAAAGAAGTTCTCTGGTTTATCTTATACCTAAAAATGGGAAGAAATTATAAACTAACAAGGCTGTTAAGACATTTGGAACAAATCATAGGCATGTTGTGAGCATGGCATTGCATTACTGTATTCAGGGATGTTTACGCTTCCCTAACAGTGACAACAGGGCAGATACAAAAGCCAACCGGATCATTTCTTGCTCTGCTCCACTTTGTTTCCTGCATTCAGAGAGAGCAGTGAGGGCCCAGAAAGGGAACTGACACAGCAAGGGCAGGCTTGATGCTCTGAGCCAGTGGTCTCAGCTTCCTACAGATTCTAAGATTCTAGGGGACTTTTAATGCTCCAGCCTCAGAAATTCTGATTTAACTCTTGGTAAGGGCCAGGACGTTCTAGTTTTTAGAAGCTTTCCACCTAGTCTAAACCCTACCCGAGACCCTCATCTGTGTGGTCATGCACAGGACATGTGGACCGATTTCTGAGGCTGGTCTTTGTGGGCGCCATACAGAGAGAGAAAGAACTCAGCAAAAGAGAGTGTTTTATTGAGTTTATAAATTCTGGAGTCCAGAAAGCCCCAAAATGCACCTTTGTAATCTAGCTGTGAGTGACTCATCCTAGGCAAAATCGGGATGTGAGTGAAGTTGCAGTCTATAAATGACTTACCTTTTTATCTCTAGAGCCTAGAATTTCCCCTCCCAACTCCCTTTCTTCTAAAAAGCAGAGACCTTGTAGTCCCTCTCTTCCCCTTACCCACATCCTCATCAAATCTTATGAAAGTCTTCTGTGTCTGTCATTTATACCTTTCTGTGAATTTGGCCATGAGTTAGCCCTCATGAGGAAAAGAGAGGCACTGTGCCCTGATTAAGAAAACGTGCATCTCAGCTGATGGTCAGGACAAATACCTATTTTAGGAGAATCCAAGAACACCTGGTGCAGAAATGGGGTGCTGAGAGTGTATCATAAAGACACAAGGTGTGGTTTGCCTTCTGTTCTGTTCTCCTTGCTCTCTATCAATGGGTCCCCCAGCCTATCACGAAGGAGATGTTACTAAAGGTAGCATTCCGACTCCGAGAACTCTCTTTTCTCCTCCTTTCCCCTACCTTATTGCAAAAGACCTTGGATTAAATCACTTGGTTAGGGCTGGAGAAGGACCAGGAGCCTGAAGTGTGACAGACATTCTTTTCTCAATTTATGAGTGAAAACAATGCAGTTTAATAACCAAAGGCGTCACAATAACCAAAGGACTTGGGGATAGGGACACAGCTAAAAGGTGTTAATATCAGCTTGCAAATCACGATTTTGCAAGGGCTTGGAGTGAAAAGGAATGGCCATTGGCATGGCTTCTCAGAGAAGCCAGACCTTCTCAGAGTCCAGCAGGAATAGGATTGCCCTTCAGATGTCTGAATGCCAGCATGCAGTAAAAAGAGAGAGAAATGCTCTCATCTGGCTTCCTCGCCAAGTGCAAAAAGCCTGGCTGGTCTCAGAAACATGGCTTTATGGAGAGCTTTGGGGTGGGCACCAATCTGATTTGCTTTCTCTATTAAACAGATGCCTGTGTGAAAATTATTGGAGGACAGGAAGTAACTCCTCATTCAAGACCCTACATGGTACTACTTAATAATCTTAGGGATAAAGGCATCTGTGCCGGTGCTTTGATTGCAAAAGACTGGGTGTTGACTGCAGCTCACTGTGAACTGTAAGTACTCAGATTTTTAAGAAACCTTTGGGAAAATATCCTAATTTGGAGAAGCATTAATAGAAAGTATAGACCCCACTAAAACCACGGGAGGCTCCTATGTATTTTTACATCACTTAAATCTGTAGGCACTTGCTTTAGCCAAAAAGAACGTTAAGCTCAGGGCGGTGCCTGTGGCTCAGTGGGTAGGGTGTCAGCCCCATACACCAAGGGTGGTGAGTGCAAACCCAGCCTCAGCCAAACTGCAACAGTAAAAAATAAAAATAAATAAACTAAGTTAAAAAAAGGAAAGTTAAGCTCAGACTTGCCACCAAGAATCAGGCCGATGAGGAAGCAGCATCCAAAGCCCTCCCCGCGGGTGCCCACCAGAGCCAGCAGGCACGAGTGCTACAGAGCTTTGCTTCTGGTCATGACTGCATGACTGGACAGAATTAGCCACAGCATGGAAGGGCAAACTTTCGGTGGAGGCCCAGGTGCAACTATCAAGTAGAGAAAGCTAGTTTCCAATGCCTTCCTCAGCCCTTAGTGAACTCCTCTCGCGCCTGCAGCGAGCTCTTGACTCCTGTTGTCCTTCAGTCTTGATTTTTTTTCTCCACTCCCTACATCAAGTCTCTGAACCTGAGTTTTCCAGTCATAATAGCCACTTGTACATGTACATGTAGCTATGTACATTTCAATTAAAGTAGGATCAAATTTCAAATTTACTCCCTCAGTCACATAAGGCTCATTTCAAGCCCTCAGGAGCCACAGGTGGTGAGTGGCTACCAGACTGGACAGCAATATTGATAGACTATTTCACCATCAAAGTGTGCTCTACTGGAAAGCACTGCTCTAATGTCTTTTTTTTAATTAATTTATTTTTATTGATATATAACAGTTGGACATATTTGGAGGTTATGATATTTTGTCTTAAGTGAGACTGATCTCAGTTGATGTCATGGAAAAAAAAGGTGTGACTATCTGGTTGGTATAGTTTATGCTAGGTTGTGAATAGTGATACCCTTAATCATTAGTGCATCAGAGAGTATTTTGATTTTTTTAATCAAAATGAACCTTCAGCATGGAGTAAGATTCCTGAACCCCTCCTTCAGGCTACCATCCTCCCAACGTACACATACTCAACACCACGCAAATTGGGTCCTCCACTGAGCAATCTGTTTTGGAAATTTTTCCTACTTAAAATGAGTTTGAATTCTCTTACAAAGATCCCTTCAGTGCATTACCTTACAACTATCTGCTGCTTTTGCTTCTGTCTCTGAACTACTGAGACCTTTGTTTTCTAGTGAGTCTCTGTCACAGCTAAACAAGGCAGGCTAGGAGTTGGTATGTGGGCGGGGAGGGGCAAGTTTCTGGAGTAAAGCTCAAGACATGGGCTTTGCTGCCATTAATTCTCTCCTTTGTTTTTCAATGAACCTAGTTTGGCTTTTTTTTTTTTTTTTTGCAGTTTTTGGCAGTTTCTTGAACCCACCACCTCCAGCATATGGGGTCAGCACCTTACTCCTTTGAGCCACAGGCACTGCCCCCTAGTTTAGCTTTTTATTAAAAAAAAAAAAAATCATGGAGATGATGATAATAATGACAATGAATTTATAAACACCTTTTATTTTTTTAAACCTTTTCCTTCTGAGCCACAAAGAAGTATCTGTATTTCTATGGGACGATGAAAAAATGACACAATGAAACTGATCGATGCGTAATATGCTCAGCTCCTAATGAATGAATGAACCCAGTAAATAGTGTTTTGTCTGTTCGCAGGCACAGGAGTTCCCAGGTCATTCTCGGGGCTCACTCAATAGACAAGAATGAGCCAGAAAAACAGATAATGTCAGTTAAGAAAGAGTATCGCTACCCATGCTATGACCCAGACACACATGAGGGTGATCTTCAACTTTTACAGGTATGTACCCTTGATTATCTTCTTAAAAGTCACAGAACCTCCCGCAATCTGGCCACCTATATGTAAAGCTTTCCTCAGTGCCCCTATCACAGAGGGACCCTGAAGGTTGGGCTAGAATTTAAATTAAAATGTTAATATCTATCTCATCCTATTAATTCTTTATGCTTTTCTTCCAACAGCTGAAGAAACAAGCAACACTTAACAAAAATGTGAATATCCTTCCTCTACCTAAGGGAGGTGATGTGAACCCAGGGACCATGTGTCGAGTTGCTGGGTGGGGAAAGTTTCACAATAAGTCGCCTAAATCTGATATTCTAAGAGAAGTCAATGTCACCATCATAGACAGAAAAATCTGCAACGATGCAAAGCATTATAATTTCAATCCTGTGATTGGACAGAATATGCTTTGTGCTGGCAGCCTAAAAGGTGGAAAAGATACGTGCGATGTAAGTAAAATAAGATCCCACATTTTAGCTGCTGGGGTACATCATGCCCCTACCAGAAACACAGTGCCATCTTTGTCTTATTATGGCGCTGGCTTCTGCAGGATTTTAGTCCTTTTCAAAAGAAGGGTGATAAAACCCCAGTCGAATAACTTAATGTGCTCAGCTCAAGTGAGTCATTAATCAAAAATGAGAAGTTCATTGCTGTTTATGTGGGTTGGCCTACTATATCTTCTCAATTTTATATCAAAAACTACTGCAAAGCAATGTTTTTCTCATTTTTTGTATTAACATAACAAAGATTCAAACTTGAAGATATACAGACTCAGGAGAGCTGAAGTCAAGCAAGGGTCCACAAGGGCCTTTAATACACTTTCCCCACCTCGGCATGCCTGCTCTTCTGGCTGAGGACCTCAGGCCAGACCCCAAAGCTTCTTGGATTTCAGCTTAATCACCAGTAAAAAACTTCCAAAGCTGACTCACACTAGAAAGTGTGTAAGCCTGCACCCCAGAGTGTCCAGAGAAGGGGGGGACAAGGCTCTGCTTAAAGGCAAAAGTAGTAGAAACACTTTACAGGTTTATTTTCGTGTTACAGATTTTTAACCTTGTCATTTCTCATTTTTCCTAAAGCGCCTATACAGTATTAGCTTGAAAGGAGGAGGCCACAGTGCACATGGTCTGGGAGTTATTAGACATTGAAAGATGCAAAGTTCTCTGTCCTCCCCTGAAGCCTTATCTTACCTTCAGGACCAAAGCTAGCCAAATCCCAGGAAAAGATGACATTTGTCTTTAGTACCCTTCCACATTCTCTTCTTTGCCCTTCTCCACCCATTCCCTCCCCTGCCCACCACTCTGGAAGGCAGAACCTTCATGCTTCTACCCAGGAAGGCAGAACCTTCATGCTTTTGGAAGCCACGTGCAACATGCAGAGGCCACAGCAACATGCCAAGATGCCAGTCACCTCCCCCCAGCCAGCCCACCACTGAAGCTTTGCAATCCTTCCCTGTCCTCTCCACAGTCCTGGAATTACTATTGGTGAATTAAACCTAAAGGACTAATTCTTCAAATGCCAGGCACTATAACAGGCAGGAGAAATATGCCTGTCCCAGGAGGATTCCAGGTTCTCACGAGGAACTGGGGAAGTAGAATATGAGGCAACTGGGACTCCAATGTAGCTGCACTCCAATGTAGTTGGACTCCAATGTAGAAAAGTTTATTTAAAGTAAAGAAAAAAGTGTAATTTTTATTCAGAGTAAAGCCAAGATAAGCATAGACTTCCAAGAGAGTGGAAAGGGCCCCCCTTGTGAGCGAGAGGACATGCCATAGAAAGGCAATGTACCAAAATGAGCACTTTCACCCCTATTCCTCCTACATTCATCTCTAAGGATTCCCATTGGTCCCCCTTAGGACTTCAGGCATGCTGTTCTGGTTTCACTGGTTGTGCATTACCTCAGTTGTCACATAAATCCAATTTTCTTCACTTTGTATTACTTTTTTTTTTTTTTTGGCTGGGGCTGGATTTAAACCTGCACCTCTGGCATATGGGGTGGCGCCCTACTCCTTTGAGCCACAGGCACCAGCCTTCACTTTGTATCAGTAATTATTAACTGTTACTTTAGTAGTGGTGGTATGGTGGGCTTGCTGAGTCTTGCAGTGTTTGCAGCATTGTGGTATACATTGTTCTGTGACAGGGCTCCTACCTTTGTTTTATTGGGGATCATTCATGAGCTAGAGGTCAGGCATCCCAGGGTCGAAGTTATATTTTGCAGGAATAGCACATTCTCAGTTAACTAGGTCACCCTCCCAGAAAAAAACCAACAAAAAATCCTCATTTTGCTTCAGGGCCCTTTCCAACTTTCTTATCCAGAAGGCCATAATTCTCTCCCACCTCTCTGCAGCCCCTTTAACCCCTTTTGAATTTGACTATTTTACCCCTTCTGTTACTAAGCATTTTGAGAAGAGGACAAACAAGAAGGTTTCCTTTCTGAAAGCAGAGCCGTCAGAGCCCCTTCTCTCCCACCTCTCTGCAGCCCCTCCTTCTATCCTTAGTGAGTCCCAATGAAGGAGGAGATCCCCTTGAACTTGTCAAGTGGGTTCTTGGCTTTACACAGGAAAGAATTCAAGTCAGCTAGCAACAGAAAGTTTGGTGAGAAACAGATAACAGACAGAGTCATGGGCCTTTCCCAAACAGGAAGCAGTGGTTAACATTTTTAAATGTTCAAAAATTTATGGCCAAGCCATAAATCAGTGGCCCATCTTCAGTGGTCCCAGGCCAGTGACATGCTGGGGACTTTCTCACTCAAGGTGTTTAGGTTCTGGTATCAGTGAAAATGGTACACTTGGGCTCTCTCAATCTTTTTCTGCCTTATCTCTACATTAATTTCACACACATATGTTCATAAGTCCGACTTTTGTGTGAAAGGGATTGCTTTGGTTTTGTTTCTCTAGAAAGACAATTATCTACTGGAGAGATCAGGAAACATCATTTTTAGTATTACCTCAACATGCCATCTGCATTTGACTATTTTACCCCTTCTGTTACTAAGCATTTTGAGAAGAGGACAAACAAGAAGGTTTCCTTTCTGAAAGCAGAGCCATCAGTCTCAAAATTAGCAGACAACATAAACAATACAAATTTCACTGGTTCACAAACCAAGTGAGCCAATTCAAACGTATTAAAATATTTCCAAACAGTTTTATTTTTTAAGGGCTGATCAACTGAGTGAAGTTTGGTCTTCCATTCAGTTCAACACTGATCCCTCCCCCACCTTCTCTTTTCTCCCCAGGGAGATTCTGGAAGCCCCCTGGTATGTGAGGGACATCTCCGAGGCATCACTTCCTTTGGCCTTCAAGGGAAATGTGGAGTCCCTCAGGGACCTGGAGTCTATACTCTTCTCTCAAATAAGTATCTCAACTGGATAAAAAGGACTATGAAGGGGGCACTTTAGATAACTGCATTTTGTTTCATTTGCTGTCACTTCTTAATCTTTTCACAAATAAAAGCGCTTTGTATGAATGTACTTATTTTCCTCCTGTAACTTTTATAGGCAGATCGATCTCCTCTTGGAAAATGAAACAGAGTCATATTGCAACCCTGTGGATAAAGCAAGGGGGCCATGGGGGGCCAATGTCACCTGTGTCATCTATGTGTCAAGTGACATGGGAATTCTTCCTGCATTATTTATTTCATTACAGTGGGACCCAGTGGGAGTGACTCTAAGATCACATCTGTCTAATAACAAATACAATCAAGGGCTGAAACAGCCAGTCGGGGGCATTTGGATTAAAAGGAAATGTCAGTCCTTCAAAGGCCATTGTTCCACAGCAGCACTTGCTATTCATGCAATCACTTGAGTCTATGGGACAAATAGAAACAAGAAATACTTTACGGTATTTTCCAAAAGCAGGTAAGAAGTAGAAATTAAAATTCTAGGGGATACAAATGCAAAAAAAATTACACTTCAGAAAGTCAGCCTTCTTTCTCAGTACCTTGCATTTGAGCCTTGCACTACCTAGGTGATTTCTCAGTTCTCCTTGTCCTTGAGCCTGAGTAGGTCCAATAAACATGGTGGTTGCAGAGGTGGCCATCCCATTAGTAGGGAGTCTGTGTCTGAAAGATGTAGCTGTGTTGCCCAGCAACAAGGCTGGTGTTGCTGTAAGGGTCTTGCAGAAAAGCAATGTCGTGGAGAATAAGCACGCTTATTGAAATTGTGTTTTAAATAAAGTGACCCTCTGCTCACTCAGGCAAAATGGCGAGCTTCTTGATTTGCAGTTAGTTTATGTAGGGAATTTTGTACATGCGCACAATACAGCAATGAGCTCATTGATCCATTTAAATATCATGTGACTACCTGGTGATTAGCTTCCGATAATCCACTCAACATACACCTTTTGATGTAACCCTTTCAACATAACCCAATTTAACATGACTTAATGGAGAACATGTTGTTAGCCATTACTTCTTTGTTCTTATCTGATGAAGCCTGAGACTATGGAGGAACAAGGTAGATTGAATACCTGCCCTTGCTGGCCTTGCCATTTGGAGGCTTTTACTTCAATCTTTAAACAAGGCATAAAGAAACTTCTTGGACATATAGGAATTTGTGTGCAAACCTCTGCTCCCATGTAGGCCTTTTTTGTTGGAACCTTTTATAAGGAATTTTCAGGCTGGACTTCTCAAAAGCCTTTCATGAGCCCAAGTTTCATCTGTGCCTGTATGCATTAGGTACCTGTATGCATTGGGTAAATTCCTCTTCTCTTGAGGGCCCCGAGCACATTTCCATTCTCGGACCTGTCAGTAAGTAATCTTCGTCACTTACCACAGATCAGGAAATGTTACTGATAGGTATCTGGCCAGTTTTCCAAAGAACTTTTTTCTTTATTAGATCATATTTGTGCCCATTAATTCTATCATAGGATACAATGTGTTGTTTCCATATACAGTTTGAAATACTTTCATCCAATTGGCCAACATAACCATCATGTCATTCTCATAATTGTTGTGTTAAGACATTTATATTTGACATTTAGAAAAATTCACATGTACCCTTATAGGAAAAATCATAGGCATGATCCCCCCGATCACCTTCCCTTCACCCATTCTTCCCTTCCCCTCCCCTCCCTCACCCCTTTTCCAATATTCTTGGACTCCATTTGGATTATAGCTTTCCTATGATAGTTAACAATTAGTTTCATAATAGTGTTGAATACATTGGATACTTTTTCTTCCATTCTAGAGATACCTTGCTAAGAAGAACATTTTCCAGCTCCATCCATGTAAACATGAAGGAGGTAAAGTCTCCATCTTTCTTTATGGCTGCATAGTATTCCATGGTGTACATATGCCATAATTTATTAATCTATTCATGGGTCAGTGGGCACTTGGGCTTCTTCCATGACCTAGCAATTGTGAATTGGGCTGCAGTGAACATTCTGGTACAGATATCTGTTTTGTAGCGTGCTTTTTGGTCTTCTCAATATATACCTAGCAGAGGAATTATAGGATCAAATGGCAGATCTATATTTAGATCTCTAAATGTTCTCCGTATGACTTTCCAAAAGGGACATATTAGTTTGCACTCCCACCAGCAGTGTAGGAGTGTTCCCTTTTCTCCACATCCCTGCCAGCATCTGTGATTTGGGGATTTTGTGATATGAGCTAATCTTACTGGTGTTAGATGATATCTTAAAGTAGTTTTGATTTGCATTTCTCTGATGATTAGGGATGATGAGCATTTTTTCATATGTCTGTAGGCCATGCGTCTGTCTTCTTCGGAGAAGTTTCTCTTTAAGTCTCTTGCCCACCCTGAGATGGGATCACTTGTTCTCTTCTTGCTAATATGTTTGAGCTCTCTGTGGATTCTGGTTATTAGACCTTTGTCGGAAGCATAACCAGCAAATATCTTTTCCTGTTCTGAGGGCTGTCTGCTTGCTTTCCTGACTGTGTTCTTGGCTTTGCAGAAGCTTTTTAATTTGAGGAGGTCCCAGCAGAATATTTTCAATGTTGCTTCAATTGCCCGGGGGGTCCTCCTCATAAAGTATCCGCCCAGGCCAATTTCTTCAAGAGTTTTCCCTACACTTTCTTCTAGTGTTTTTATAGTTTCATGTCTTAAATTCAAGTCTTTAATCCAATGAGAGTCTATCTTAGTTAGACTCTTAGTTAGTAGTGACAGGTGTGGGTCCAGTTTCAGTTTTCTGCAGGTCACTAGCCAGTTTGTCCAGCACCATTTGTTAAATAGGGAATTTTTTTCCACTCAATGTTTTTAATTGGCTTGTCAAAGATCATATAATGGTAAATAGCTGGGTTCATCTCTAGGTTCTCTATTCTGTTCCATACATCTACCTCTCTGTTTTTGCACCAGTACCACGCTGTTTTGATCACAATGGATTTATAGTATAGTCTGATGTCTGGTAGCGTGATTCCTCCTGCTTTGTTTTTGTTTCTGAGTAATGTCTTAGCTATTCGAGGTTTTTTATGATTCCATATAAAATGAAGTATTTCCAAAGGGCTTTTTTCTTGGCCTTATAAAGTCAACCTTAATTCCTTAACGCAGTAAATGCTATTTCAGCAAAAGCCTTGGTCATGTTAGGCTCATAACCAATCTGGCCACATGGGATTCTACCTAAGTTTCTTAGAAGTATGCCTGCACAAAGTCTTTTCACTGATCTTTCTCAAATAGCTTTTTTGGCCAGAGGCATATAGGCATTTGGCCTATAGGCCAGCAGCAGGAGATTCAGGCCAGGTTTATTGAAAGGGACAGCAATCAGCCTGGGCAGGGCAAAGATGGTGTCTGCACCCAGGGGGAGGGGAGCATAGGGCAGTTCAAGACTCCTTGTATATAGGACGTGGGTAAATTCGAAGCAGGCTTTGGTGGGTTAGGGTCATTTGGTGGAGGACAATTTCTTGGTGGAGGGGGCTAACTCAGTCCATTGGGTTCTTTGTTTTGGGAAGATGGGGGAAAGATTTATGTGGGGAATATTAGGTCCCCAAACAGTGTCCAAAATATTTGATTTGGAAAAATCCCCCCAAATGTTTTTTCAGCATATTGAATTTAGTAGTTACCAGCCCAGCAGTCACTTCAAGATATGATTATATGAATAGATTCCTTCATATCAGTCCCTTTAGGAATACAAATTTTTTATACATATCATTTATACCTGTTTTACACACATATAAGTATATACACATACTCATGCATATATACATACTATATATCTAAATCAAGAACAAATGATACTAAGAGAGAGCCTCTTAAAATGAAGGAAGGCGCATAGCTTAAAAACTTAATCCAAATACTGGAACATTGGTTTTCAACTATGGCTGCTCATTATATAACCAGCCCAATGAACAAATTTCAATGACCCCTACATATTTGTTATAATCCTCTCCCTTAATTTACTACCTGACTTTTTGAGTTGCTTCCCCAAAATTGTGAATTTTCTATAAGACAGAGGAGCTGATATTCTAAAGACTCCTGGGCAAATGTCCCTGACACCAAGATTCACCTCCCCAACAACCTGCCCCGAACACACAAAGCCTCTGGTTAGTTACATATTCACCACCCTACCCCAAGACATGTACCCCTTCTTCTAAAAGCCCATGATCTCTGTTAGTCAGGGAGCCAGATTTGAGACAGCTTCTCCTACTCTCCCAACAAGACATTTGTCTGTCATATTAAAAATTCCTTTCTTGGCTCAGCACCTGTGGCTCAAGTGGCTAAGGCGCCAGCCATATACACCTAAGGTGGCACGAATGCAACCCAGACCCGCCCAACAACAATGGCTGCAACCAAACTGGCATTGTGGCAGGCGCCTGTGGTTCCAGCTACTTGGAAGGCTGAGGCAGGAGACTCGCTTGAGCCCAGGAGTTGGAGGTTGCTGTGAGCTGTGATGCCACAGCACTCTACCCAGGGGGACAGCATGAGGCTCTGTCTCAAAAAAAAAAAAAAATCCTTGTTATCTCAATAATTGGATCTTTGTGTGTCAAGCAACTGGACCTAGGCCTGAAAAACACTTGTACTTTGAACAACAGTTAGACTCACCAAGCTCCTGAAAATTGCCAATGCCCAGACCCCACCTCTGGAAATTCTGATTTAAAAAGTATTTGGTGGAACCCAGGATGTAGTATTCTTTCTATGATCTTCCCAGTGATTCTATTATACTGCCAGGGATGAGACCTCATACTGGGAAGTGAGGTCTGGTGCTAAAAGAGAGGCCTTAAGAGAGTCACTAGGATATTATTTTAGATATTTGCTATAATCCATAACTCTTAGTTATGATTTTAACTGCAGTAAGAGAATGGAATATTCTCTACTAGCATTATTTATTACATTTAAAAAGTAAGTATATAGAACCCTCATTTTTGTGGTAAAAGTGTAAATTAGTATAATTTCTTAGGAAAATTGGCCGTGTCCACTAACACTCAAAGTACACATATTCTATGACCTGGCAATTCCACTCCAGAATATACACTACACAGAAATGAGCGCTTTTGTCCACCCAGGATTTGTTCAAGAATGTGCATAGCAGCTTTATTCTTGTAAGTCAACTGGAAATAATACAAATATTCATCCATAATAAAACAGATAATTGTTAATAAGTTCATACAATAAAATATTACATAGCAGTGAAAAAACAAACTATAGTTATATCAACAGAATGTTGAGTTAAAAAAGTGAGACAAAAAAGAACATATATGATCCCATTCATAAGAGTTGGCAGAATAACAGAGGGGTATTGGCTGGGAGTAGGCACAGCAATCCTTTTAGGGGACTAGAGGTGTTTGTATCTTGATCTGGATGATGGTTACACTGTTATCTACTAAAAAATGATCAAGCTATGAACTTAAGGCAAATGTACTTTACTACCTGTGAATTATTACTCAATAAAAATTTTTAAATTACAAAATTGAAATGTCAGTTGTAGCCAAGGCTTCTCTTTTGTGTTTTATCTGGAAGTTTACTCTTTTTTTTTTTATTGAATCATAGCTGTGTACATTAATGTAATCATGGGGTACAATGTGCTAGTTTTACACACAATCTGAAATGCTTTCATTAAACTGGTCAATATAGCCTTCACAGCATTTTCTTAGTTATTGTGTTAAGATATTTATATTCTATGCCTAGTAAATTTCACATGTACCCTTGTAAGATGCACCGTAGGTGTGGTCCCACCAATTACTCTCCCTCCACCCGTCCTCCCCCCTCCTTCCCTTCACCCATCGTCCCCCTTCCCTCTACCCTTTCCCCTTCTTCTTGGGCTATAATTGGGTTATAGCTTTCATAAGAAAGCTATAAATTGGTTTCCTAGTAAGACTGAATACATTGGATACTTTTTCTTCCATTCATTATAAAATCCATATCCCAAACTTTCCACCAAACCTAATAGCAGGTAAAAGATACACTAATATTTTTTCTTAAATGACAGACCCTTGTTCACACACTAGTATTAATTGACAGAAGTGACCTTTCGTCATGAGATTGTTAAGACAGAATTCCCCAGAGCAGAATGGTGGGGGACTGTGGACATGGTCTAATCATCTTGCTCATTGTCTTCTAAACATTTTCTTATAGTTTATACCTGACTAAGAAAAGCAAATTAAAACCATTAGCTTAAAGAAGAATGTGTGTTGAAGAAAAGTATCACATTTGCAGTTTTCAGTGGCCTAAAATTCTCTAAAATAAGAATCACTAGCACTATGGAGCAGATTTTCTAAATTTAAAAAACAGGGAAAAGAAAAAAATTATTGATAAATCAACACTAATTTAGCAGAAGAATTCTAACTCCCCTTGTATGCACTATGGCACTTTTGAATTATCAAAGTTTTTGTTTTCTTTTATGGATTTGGGGAGCCTAAAAGAATGGGTCTGTATCTGTAACAAAATGTTTTATGACAAAGCAAAATTTTAAAAAATCAACCAATACTTGTTATCTAGCATATACAAAACATTCTAAGGAGCATCAAAAAGTACAATGCGTGTTCCCTCATCTGCTTAACTCAGCAGTGATCAAATCCAAATTCCTGTTCTTGCAGATGCCAAGGCATATCCAAGGCTTACTTGGTCTGTTTATGGCATAGCCAAGGAAAAGCAGGTCCCAGGCTCCAGACCCCAGAAGTGGAGGCCAATGGCTTTAGGTAATAGGGGGTCACTGAGTGTATAAACAGGGCACCCAGAGGTTTGACACGGTGCTTTCAGAGGCTTAATCCACCAGTTAGAAGGCAAGTATAGCAGACGGGCCATCGGGTACTCAAGGCATGACCAGGTGAAATGAAAGAAAAGAGACCAAGAGTTGAAGCAGGGCAGCGTGGGACAGAGTAATCAGGAGGCTCCCTGAATGACAGGGGATCCTGATCAGGATGAGGCTGTCAAGGGGAACAGGAATCCCACAGAAGAGCTAATATTGAGAGAAAGTGTTATGTGTGCTTAACATACTGCCTAGCAGCCCAGCATACAGAAGGATTTTAATAAGTGTCTTCCAGGGAATGAGTTGTGTTTTCAATGTATTGAGACTGAGCTAAAGCCAGGAAATTATCTCAGAAAGGAAATATCCCAAGGCAGTCATAAAATGAGGCTAGAATTTGGGAGAAAAGTCAGGTGGGGAAAAAGACACCTTTGCTATAAATATGATTCTGAATAAAGTCATGAAGATGAATCTTTTCTTATTTTGACATTCTATTTTGTGTTATATGTTTTATTTATTTACTTTTTTTTTTTTGAGACAGAGTCTCAGTTTGTCACCCTTGGTAGAGTGCCTTGGCATCACAGCTCACAGCAAACTCTTGGGCCTCAAACCCTTGGGCTCAAGCAATTCTCTTGCCTCAATCTCCCAAATAGCTAGGACTACAGGTGCCTACCACAACCCCGGGCTATTTTTATAGACGGGGGTCTTGCTCTGGCTCAGCTGGTCTCAAACCTGTGAACTCAAGCAATCTATCCACCTCGGCCTCTCAGAGTGCTAGGATTACAGGCATGAGCCACCATGCCTGGACCCCTCATGAAGACGAATCTTGAAAGACAGAGAGAGAGAGAAGAAGGGAGGGCAGAAGGAGGGGGAGGAGGAAGATGAGGAGAGAGGGAGGAGGAAAGCAGAGAGAGAAGAAAAGTCACAATCTCTGCAAATGCAAAGGGAGGAAGAAGAGGAACAAAGTAACCTGAGTAACAAGGCCAGGGAGTCACGCCAAGAAGAGCCCTTCATCCTGTTCCACACTTCTGATGACCCCGTGGAGAAGACATGGCCAGTGCTACTGTCCTCACTTAAAAAGGAGAGGAGACATGGCCAGGGCTATTGTCCTCACTTAAAAAGGAGAAAACAAGCTTCAGGAGGCTGCATGACTAGTAGCACTTCCACACAGAGGCTGTCCCATCAGCTGCTGCAGATAACACCTGGGTCTGGTCAGGACTCAAAGCCAGGTGCAGCACTCTGCCTGTGTGGCCTGCAGGAAGAGGGAAAGATGGTTCACATTATGCACACCAAGGGCTGTTGCTGTCCGGGAATGCAGGGCTTCCCCTCCCCCACCAGGGGAGCGTGCTGGCAGACACCTGCCAGCGCTAGCTTACACCTGCCAGCGCTAGGCAGTCAAAGCTGTCTGTGAGGCTGAGGCTTCTCTTCAGCGTCTCCCCTTCAGTGCTCCTCCCCCTTCCCACCCCATGCCAGTGTCCTGTGGCTGCCACAACAAATACAACACAAACTGGATGGCTAAAAACAGCAGAAGTGGATTCCCTCAGTTCTAGAGACAGGAAGTCTGAACTCCAAGGGTCCTCAGGGCTGCACCCCTTCAACAGGCTCCAGGCCAGCAGTTCTCAACCTGTGGGTCACAACCCCTTGGGGGGTCTCCTGCATATCAGATATTTACATTATGATTCATAACAGTAGCAAAATTACAGTTATGAAGTAGTAACGAAAATAATTTTATGATTGGGGGTCACCACAACATGAGGAACTGTATTAAAGGGTCACGGCATTAGGAAGGTTAAGAACCGCTGCTCTGGACTGTGCCTGGTCTCTTCTAATTCTCACAGCTGTTGGCGAGCCTTGATTTGTGGCCACAGCACTCCAGTCTCTGGCTCTGTGGTCACTTGGCCTCCTCCTGTGTGAGTCTGATAAGGACACTTGTCAATGGATTTAGGACCTAGCTGGATAATCCAGGAGGATCTCATCTCAAGGTCCTTAACTTAATTACATGTGCAAATATAACTTTTCTAAATAGCACCCCTCTATTCCTAGAGTCCAGGGATTAAATGTGGGTATCTTTGGGGAGACCATATCTCTGTCTGCCACACCACTAGTGCCCCACGCTCTCCTTAGTTCTGGCTTCTCTCAACCATGCATGGCCAGGAATGCCAGTGCCAGGCTCCTGCCATGCAGCCTACCCTCCCCCAAAAGCCATCCCCCATAGGACCCAGGTTTCAGAGGACTAATCAAACAAATTGATGCATTATAATGAAAAAGGGCCTAAAAAGCTCTCCCATAAAACATGCATGGATCTCACTTAGGAAATTCTAGAGACAATACTCTCCTGTTGTCTTGCTGACTACTTCCCAAAAAGCATTCCGTGGCACACTAGTTCTATACCAAGGTTAATTGGTATTAAAAATGAAGAGACTATTTAATGTTCACATTAATTTGGGAGCTTTGGGGTAGGAAAATTGAACATTTTTCCTTATTTCAAGGACTTCTATATGTTAGGACGATGACATGCATTATATTATAATGCCATGACATGCATTTTGGAGGTGAGGCCACGAGAGGCAGCACTTCTCAGACTGATTGGACCACAGAGTCCTTTTGACTTGAGCATCTCAAGGAACTAGTGTTCACTTAGAAAATGCTTTGAAAAATCTGCCCTATTCCAACAATAGTTAATGATCAAAATTTTATGGCAAAATAGATTAAGCTGACTCCATGAAAGGAAGCTGGGGATGGAAGAGTACAGGTGGAAAGGAGATCAAATAAGACGGTGAGTGGCTAGATATTTGGGGGCACAACTGAAATCAAATGAGCTAGGAGATCACTTCCTCAAAGGACTGGTGCTGCTCACAACTCAACTGAGAGCTGGAGTTTCAGGAATGATCCTGTATTCTGATACAAGATTCTCAGCAGAAAGGAGTGTGAAAACACTATTCCACTCTGGAAGGAGACACACCTTATATACTTGGAGGATTGCTTCATCTATACACATCACTTGCAATGCTCTTTGTGTACACACACACACACCTGAGAGATGCCCCCAAGGGGACATGGGATTGGCCCTGGGTGTGTTGGTACATTTATATTCATAGATAAAATGCAGCCCCCTTATTCTATAGGTGAAGACAAACATTTAGAGATAGGAAATATCCTGCCCAAGATCACAAAGCTAATTCATGGCAGAACCAGAATGAGGATCCAGTTCAATGCACCATGCTCCAAACTCAGAGAAATAATTTTTTTCTACTAAAGGCCACTGTTATTTTTAAAAAAAAAAATTAAAACTATATAAATGAAAAGCAACTGGATTTAGTTGTTGTAAAAGGATAAATACAAGATCTGGGTGGCCTGGCACACACAGCTGTAGTCCTAGCTACTCAGGAGGATTGTTTGAGCCCACAAGGAATGGAATACAATGGTGGATGGTGTCTGTGAATAGCCACTGCACACCAATAAACAAAAAAGAGGTAAATACAAAACATTGCACTAATGCTTTTAAAGCAAACCTAAGAAAGGTCTACTTAATAAATACAATAGGATAAAAGGTGATAAATATGCCTTCATTCTTTTGTGTTAAGATGAAGAGGAAGAGGGAGAAGGAATAACTACAACAACAAAATCCCAAACTTTTTCCAAAGCACGCCTTGAAAACTATCTTGAATTAAAAATGGTAGCTACTTCTAAGCCTTGTTAGGACAATGGAATTTGAGTTGGAAGCAAAGGCATTCTTGTCTCTCACACGATGACCTTAACTTACTAGATAGTGGAAAATGTCATCTTTATCTCAGACAAAGGTCATTTTTTAGGGTTTACATTCCCAAACTCCAGGAATACACATCACTGAAAGCATTGAAAATTTTGTTTTCTTTAAGCAGCCATCATCATACATGAGACCGTGTATCGATACAGGCAGGTACTGTGAATTGATGAAACCAAGTCAAAGACCAGATCTCACCTGTAAGCTAGAAAATTACCTACTCCTGGGAGAAAGCTGAGAAATAACAATTATTTAGTAAGTGGGCACAATTATAAGTTGTCTTTCTGCTATAGAAGGGTGGGTGAGACCTCCTTAACTGAATTTTCCCCACAGAACCAGGACTATGGTTAACAGGGTGGGGCTCAGTAAAGGTGTGACCAGAATCTAGACTATCTTGTTTCCAAACTTTTGACCACAACCCACAGTCAAAATTACATTTTATGTAGCAACTCCACATATACGTATATACTCATATGAACTATGTAACTATAGTAAAAGTTTCACAAAATAATACCACTTTTCCATTTTTTTCATTCTATACTATTGTATTTCATTTTTTTTTAAATACTGGTCTTAAGTCACTACATACATAATCCAGTGGGTCACAATGCCTAGTTTAGAAGACCTGATCTGGACCTCAGTCACCAGGGAGGATGTCCAGAGTGCTGTCCTTCACCCACAGTGGAAACATGTGGAAATTAAATCCCTGAGCAGTCCCACGCCACTCAGTGGTGCTCCCTAAAGTGTGTTCATGGAATACGCCCCTCAAGATGCTCCCCTACAGAAGAGTCCCCAAATGTGTTTGGGAAACACTGAATGCTATATCCTTCTCATGCAGATGTACAACATATATAATACACACTTTTGAAAGGTCCTAAAGAAATAAAAACTATTCTTGTTTAACCATGACTTTCCAAACTTATCTGACCACATGATACTTTTTTGATAACAACTGTCCTGCTAGCCACTTTTGAGAAATCCTGCATATAGAACAAACTACTAGGTCAGAGATGGAAATGAGCATCTAAGAGCTCAAAAGTAACTTTATCTTCTCCAACCATAAATGTGTTAAGAAGACAAAAGGCTAAATGTACTCCTTGAAATTCTGTCTAATATTAGCTTAAAAATTCACAAGAAGTTAAAGCTAAAATACACACAGGTAGTAACTTGTTAAGGCCAGGGCAACAAGGAAACACACCTGATAAGTACATTCTTCATTCTTGATTCCAACAATGAGCAAATTGATTTGAGCATCTGTCACATGCCCCCACCTCGCTGAAGGCCCTACACAGCTGCTGGAATTGTAGTTTTGTAAAGAACTAGGATTTCGGTGGTGCCTGTGGGTCAAGGAGTAGAGCACCAGCCCCATATGCCAGAGGTGGCAGGTTCAAACCCAGCCCTGGCCAAAAAACTGCAAAAAAAAAAAAAAAAAAAGAACTAGGATTTAAGATTTGATTTAAAATATTTTTCTGATCTGAAAAGGTCCAGGGAATTGCATATTTTATTATTAAAAACATGGAAAGTATAAACTTATGCTTCTGCTACATTTATACCTGGCCACCGGAGTAGCTCTGTCCAGACTTGCCTATATCCTTATTACCACCCACATGGTGTCACAGAGAAAGAATATAAAGGTCATTCTGAGGCTGACTAGAAGTCCAGCTGGGCTGACCAGCACAGGCAGGAAGTCTGAGAAAGGTGTTTTATTGTTGCCAAATGACATTCTCAGAATTTCTGAAGAGAGTCATGGTATTATCATGACCTAAAATCATATATGCAGTATTTATTTTCAGTATATCTCCTGTCACAAAACTGTAAGCTCCATGAGGCCAACATTGCCTCTCTGATTTACCTGTATATCTCCAGCACCCCCAAAAGTTCTGGGCAAATAGTAGATGCTTAATAAATAGATAATGAATAAATAATTCCCAAGGATCAACCAGGAAGCAGACATGATACAGCAGCAGAGTTCTACGGAGACCCAAGGCCAGCGTTCTAAGCCCTCATTCAGCACCACCTTTGTCTTCCTGTTTCCCTGGGCTGGGCAGGAGATACCTACTCACCCTCAGCCACCTTAACATTCCAGGTGGTACCTAAGAGGATTTAAGACCGTGAGGACAGGGCCTGGGTCTGGTTCCCCATCATGGGGTCTTTCTCTTGAGAAGTTTCCAGTACAAGTTTGTGGAAGGAAGCTGAGAAAGAACAGTGGTCTGCCTCACAAGGGCAGGGCTTCACAGGGGGAGGCTCGCTGATTCTTGTGGCTTCCCCACATACGTGTGTAACAATGCGTCACCCTTTCAGATCTCCTGTCCTCCACACTTGCTAGCACCGCTGGTTTTCCTTCGAAATAAGATGATTTGTGACACTTACTTCAGAGCTCAAACACGCAGGTCAAAAACGGCTCCAGATTACCACTGCGTCATTCATACACGTACGCAAGGGGAGAAGATGTGACAGTTTTAAGTGATGAACAATCTTAGTCAAATTCAGAAATATTCATCTCTACATTCTCTGAGGCATGGTGGGTATAAGACTTCTCCATTCTGATGAAATACATACTTCAAAGAAGCAGACTGAGAAAATCTTTCATTGGAGGCTTTTCCCACCCATGGCTCACTTTGCTATAGGAGCACAGCATTTTACTTATCATTTACTTACCAAAAAACCCACCTGACCTGGACAGAGTGGGACAGGTCCACAGAGTCACGTCATTCTTAGGAGTACCTTGGCCAGTTGCAATCTCCTTGGTCTTAGGTAGCCAGATTAAGGAACAAATCTGTAATAATGACCACAAAAACAGAGAATTATAGCAATTTCTGATTCATTATGAATGTACTTAAACTTATTGTAGGCAATCTGCTGTGGCCATTACCATCCTCCTATACAGCTGGCATTAGGGTGTTATAGAAATTATAATAGCTCTAGGAAAGCTTAGCCCAAGGCAACAAAGGGCCAAGTGTACAGAGGGGCTGAGGAGCAATGAACTGAAAAAGTCAAGTGAACTATGGTCATGGGCCTGAAATTGCCAGATAATTCTCAAATTTCACAGCCAAAGCAGTGATGAGAAAGAAGACAAATGTGAACAAAAGAAAACACAAATGATTAGCTTTGGACTCATAGATGGAGAGGTTATATGAAAAAGAAACTTGAGAACTGACACTCTTTATAGATTCAGTAGGTAAAAAGAGGTGCATTTGGGTCCCATGCTTTATCATCAATTACTTTCACAAGATTCTAGGAAATTAGAATAAAAGTGAACTCCAGAGGACACATTTACCTGTGAATTTGTGCTTGGGGTCTGGATGCTCGTCCCCACATTTAAATCCAACATGTGTAAGCATCCATCTTCCATGCCTCCTCCAACAGCAAGGACTGCAGACTGCCAGGGGCACCAATCCATCGCCTTGAAAGTTCCGAATAATAGCACAGGCAGGTCAGCTCAGAGAAGGTGCTCTCATGAATGTGCCGCACTCACAGAAGCAGAGTCCCAGAGGTCTGCACACTTGGCAGCTCTCCTGACCTCCTTTACAAAGGCAGAAGCAACTACACCCTCCAGAGATCACTCCTCAGGGACTATAAGTCCCATCTAGAAGAGATGGCACCTAAAAAGACTCTTCCTCAAATGATAACATTGTGGGTATGTTGAACATGCAGAGTATGTAATAATATGGTTGAAAATGTACATGCAACATATCTGCTGGAGCAGCTCACACATGCCTATAGAATCTGGTTCTAAAACGCAGACTTTCTGTTTGTCTGCCTATGTCCTTAGGTCCCATGTAGTGATCAGAGAAAAAAGCTATGCTTGACTGCTTGCAGCTCAAAAACCTCACGTGTTTCAAATCCTAATACATTTCAGAAAGTAAAATTGCCTTTTATTGATTTAGAAATTACTAGAGTTAACTTTGAAAACTAGGATCTAGTATTACATGTTTATGTTAATCATTGAAACAATTAGTAACAATCATTTTAAAAAACATTTTATAAATATCTCAGTGATATTTATCTGTATATCTTTAATCATCCTGGTAACTAACCTCATTTTTGCCTATTATCTTCCAGATGTAAAAATATTATATTAAGGAGCAAGTATTATGCTTATACTATTTAACTTTTCTGTTGTTTTCACCTATGATAGTTTTCTACACTTTTTCTTTTTTGAGATAGAGTCTCACTTTGTCACCCTTGGTAGAGTGCCTTGGTGTCATAGCCCACAGCAACCTCAGGCTCTTGGGCTCAAGCCATTCTCTTGCTTCAGCCTTCCTAGAAGCAAGAACTACAGGCACCTACCACAATGCCCTACTATTTTTAGAGACAAGGTCTCACTCTGACTCAGGTGGTCTCGGACGCATGAGCTCAGGCAATCCATCCACCTTGTCCTCCCAGAGTGCTAGGATTAACAGGCATGAGCCATCATGTCCGGCCCTAGTTTTCTACATTTTAATATGTGTTCTATAATTGTCATTTTTAATAATTCTACAATATTTCATCTTTTTTTTTGAGACAAAGTCTCACTATGTCACCCTCAGTAGGGTGCTGTGGCATCACAGCTCACAGGAACCTCAAGCTCTTGGGCTTAAGCGATTCTTTTGCCTCAGCCTCCCAAGTAGCAGGGATTACAGGCACCTGCCACATGCCCAGCTATTTTTGTTGCAGTTGTCATTGTTGTTTAGCTGGCCCAGGCCAGGTTTGAACCCACCAGCCTCATAACCACTGTGGTACAGGCACTGAGCCATTATATTTTTGTATGCTGATTAATCTGTGTTATCCTAATAGTAGACCCATATTGGTTTTTTATTTTATTTTGGTTTGGTTTGTGTTGGGTTCATTTTTTTGGAGAGGAATAGATGTCCCCCACTCAGGACAGACCCAAAACTGTTTGCTAGAGCTGCGCGTGTCCCACAGGCTGTGACAGAGGGTTCCCCCAATCCAAGTGGGCCCAGAACTGCTTAATGGAGCTGCACACATCACGTGGGCAGCATCAGAGGAGTTCCCTGCTCCAGGTACCCACTCTGGGTGGGCCCAGAACTGCCAGAGCTGTATGCTCCCGCCATCCCCAGCCAGCCACCAGAGAACTATGAGAGGACGGTCAGTTGAAAGGGAACCATACTAGAATGGCGGTACCCCAAGGCGAAGAGCAGCAGTCACAGCAGTGGAAACAACAAGGCTCACACCCTTGAGGCTCTTCCAGACAGACACTCTGAGTCTCTGGGCAACCAGAGGAAGTCGGCATCTTCTCCGGTGGCAGCCACTGACTGAATGGTTCTGGTACGATCTCCACACAGTATAAATTTAGCATGAGGTGGAATCAGCAGAAAAACTCTGGTAATTTGAATAACCAGAGTAGGAGTAGATCAACTCCCCCAAGGAAGGATGGGGCAGGTGCAATTGAAGATCCCATCAATAAACAGATGGCTGAGATGTCAGAAATCGAGTTCAGAATCTGGATAGCAAATAAAATTAACAGAAGGGAAGAAAGGAGGGAATTAGAATTTCAAGAAAGTATTCAAAAGATGTCTCAAGAATTCAACGATTTCAAAGATAAAAGGACCAAAGATTTTGAAACACTGAGGCAAGAGGTTGCAGCCCTCAAAGATCTGAAAAATACGGTAGAATCCCTCAGTAACAGAATGGAGCAGGCAGAAGAAAGGATCTCTGACATTGAAGACAAAGCTTCTGAATGTGCCCAAGCACACAAGGATGAAGAGAAATGGAGAGCAAAATCAGAGAGAGCTCTGGGATACTGTCAGAGAGCTCTGGGATAATTCAAAGAAAACTAATATTCATCATATAGGAATCCCTGAAGGTGATGAAGTGGCTTCACAAAGCACAGAGGCTCTACTTCATGAAATTATGAAAGAGAATTTTCCAGACATGCCAAGAGATTCTGAAATTCAGATAGAGGACAGTTTCAGAACCCCAGCATGGCTCAACCCAAATAAGACATCCCCCAGGCACATTATAATTAACTTTACTAAAGTTAATATGAAAGAGAAAATTCGGAAAGCAGCTAGATATAAGAAAATCATAACCTACAAGGGGAAGAATATTAGAATGACTGCAGATCTGTCTGCTGAAACCTTTCAGGCTAGAAGAGGGTGGTCATCGATTTTAACCTCCTAAAACAAAATAACTTTCAACCCAGGATCCTGTATCCAGCTAAACTGAGTTTCATTTATGATGGAGAAATTAAATACTTTAATGACATTCACACATTGAAGAAATTTGCTATAACTAAACCAGCCTTCCAGGATATTCTCAGATCTATCCTCCATAAAGACCAGTGCAATCCTCCACCACATAAGTAAACTCATACAGAAAATTTTGATCAAATTCCAACTTCCACAGTGGCAAAAGGATTAAAAATGTCCACTGGGATTTCAAAAAACTCGATACCCAAAATTATACCAGGTTTATCAATATTCTCAATCAATGTGAATAGCTTAAATTGCCCTCTAAAGAGGCACAGGCTGGCTGACTGGATACAAAAACTCAGGCCAGATATCAGCTGCATACAAGAATCCCATCTTACCCTAAAAGACAAATATAGACTCAGGGTGAAGGGATGGTCATCTATATTCCAGGAAAATGGAAAGCAGAAAAAAGCAGGTGTTGCAATTTTATTCACAGATACAATAAACTTTAAACCAACAAAAGTAATCAAGATTAAAGATGGACACTTTATATTTGTTAAGAGTAATACTCAATATGATGAGATTTCAATCATCAATATTTATGCACCCAACCAGAATGCACCTTAATTTATAAGAGGTACTCTAATAGACATGAGCAACTTGATTTCTCCCAGCTCCACCATAGCTGGAGATTTTAGTACTCCTTTGGCAGTGTTGGATAGCTCCTCCAACAAGAAGTTTAGCAAAGAAATTTTAGATTTAAACTTAACCATTCAGCATTTGGACTTAACGAACATCTACAGAAAATTTCATCCTGACAAAACTAAATATACATTTTTCTCATCAGCCCACGGAACATACTCCAAAATTGACCACATTTTAGGTCACAAGTCTAACCTCAGCAAATTTAAAAGAATAGAAATCATTCCTTGCATCTTCTCAGACCATCATGGAATAAAAGTTGAACTCAGTAACAACAGGAATCTGCAGACTCATACAAAAACATGGAAGCTAAATAACCTTATGCTGAATGATTGAATGATAGGTGGGTCAGAGACGAGATCAAGAAGGAAATTACCACATTTTTGGAACAAAATGATAATGAAAATTTGAGTTACCAGAACCTCCGGGATAGGGCAGTCCTAAAAGGGAAATTTATAGCACTGCAAGCCTTCTTCAAGAAAATGGAAAGAGAGGAAGTTAACAACTTAATGGGACAACTCAAGCAACTGGAAAAGGAAGAACACTCCAATCCGAAACCCAGCAGAAGAAAAGAAATAACCAAAATTAGAGCAGAATTAAATAAAATTGAAAACAAAAGGATTATAAACAGATAAATAAATCAAAAAGCTGGTTTTTTGAAAAGGTCAATAAGATAGATAAACCTTTGACCAACCTAACCAAGAAAAAAAAGAGTAAAATCACTAATTTCATGGTAAAATGGTAAAGACGAAATAACAACAGACCCCTTAGAAATTCAAACAATCCTTAATGAATATTACAAAAAACTTTATTCCCAGAAATATGAAAATCTGAAGGAAATTGACCAATGCTTGGAAGCACACCACTTTCCAAGACTTAGCCAGAAGGAAGTGGAAATGTTGAACAGGCCTATATCAAGTTCTGAAATAGCATCAACTATACAAAATCTCCCTACAAAGAAAAGCCCAGGACCAGATAGCTTCACGTCAGAATTCTACCAAGCCTTTAAAGAGGAACTAGTACCTATACTACTTAACCTTTTCCAAAATTTAGAAAAAGATAGAATACTACCCAACACATTCTATGAAGCAAACATCACCTTGATCCCCAAACCAGGAAGACCCAAAAAGAAAGAAAATTACAGACCAATATCACTAATGAATATTGATGTGAAAATATTCAACAAGATCCTAACAAACAGAATCCAGCAACACATCAAACAAATTATACACCACGACCAAGTGGGTTTTATCCCAGGATCTCAAGGCCAGTTCAACATATGCAAATCTATAAACATAATTCACCAAATAAACAAATTAAAAAATAAAGACCATATGATCCTCTCAATTGATGCAGAAAAAGCTTTTGACAATATCCAGCTTCCATTCATGATTAGAACACTTAAGAGAATTGGCATAGAAGGGACTTTTCTCAAATTGATAGAGGCCATCTACAGCAAACCCACAGCCAATACCATATTGAATGGAATTAAATTGAAATCATTTTCACTCAGATCAGGAACCAGGCAAGGTTGCCCATTGTTCCCATTGCTCTTCAACATCATAATGGAAGATTTAGCCGTAGCAATTAGGGATGAAAAGGCAATCAAGGGTATTCACATAGGATCAGAAGAGATCAAACTTTCACTCTTCGCAATGACAAGATTGCATACCTGGAAAAAACCAGGGGCTTGTCTACAAAACTCTTAGAAGTGATCAAGGAATACAGCAGCATCTCAGGTTACAAAATCAACACTTATAAATCAGTAGCCTTTATATATACCAACAACAGTCAAGCTGAAAAAATAGTCAAGAACTCTATTCTGTTTACAGTAGTGCCAAAGAAGATGAAATATCTGGGAGTTTTCTTGGCTCGGCGCCTATAGCTCAACCGGCTAAGGTGCCAGCCACGGACACCTAAGGTGGCGGGTTCAAATCCTCAGCCCGGACCCACCAAACAACAATGACCGCTGCAACCAAAAAATAGCCAGGCGTTGTGGCGGGCGCCTGTGGTCCCAGCTACTTGGGAGGCGGAGGCAAGAGACTCACTTGAGCCCAGGAGTTGGAGGTTGCTGTGAGCTGTAATGCCACGGCACTCTACCCAGGGGGATTGCTTGAGGCTCTGTCTCAAAAAAAAAAAAAAGGACGAAGGTAGCATTTCCCAACTGTAGATGAATAAGAAGAACTATAATTTACCAATTAAAATTTTCCATTCTCTCTGATGAAAAAGGAATAGTTTGCTTTACAGACTAGGTAGAGTGACAGAATAATGCAGGAAGATCATAGGTTCTGCTATAATATAAGATACCTGATATGAATTAGCACGTAGATCACTTTCCCCCTAAGTGGTTAGAATCAGATCCATCCCGGGCAAGGGAACATTGGGATCAGAGCTGAGGCTGAAAGTAATACCAGCATGGCCCTTAACTCAGTACCACTGAGCAGAGCACAAAACGTGTAATCACCCCAGACAGTGGTGCTTTGAAAGACTCTTGTTTTGATGACTGTTCTGGAAAGATGCTACCTTTTGACTATATTCTTTTTTCCTTTGAGGTGTTTGCATTATTCCAGCTATAGTATAATTCAATAAAATAATTGTTGTTTTTTTTAGAAATGTGTTTATAATTAATGCCATTCATTTTTTTTCCTGTGGGTACAATACAATGAACATATACTTTAAAATTACACAGGGAAACTTGTCTCTAGAGCTAGCTCATTTTTTCCTTTTTTTTTCTTTAGAGATTGTTATGTTTACTAACAGTATTTTTTTTTTTTGAGACAGAGTCTCACCATATTGCCTCGGGCAGAGTGCTGTGGCATCACAGCTCACAGAAACCTCAAACTCTTGGGCTTAAGCAATTCTCTTGCCTCAGTCTCCCAAGTAGCTGGGATGAGAGGTGCTTGCCACATGCCTGGCTATTTACTGGTGGTATTTAAAGCTGATTCTTCTTTACTGTAACTTAATTCATATTCAGAAATTTTCACATATCATAATCATATTTTCACATGATTTTTCACTGGGTGAACACAATTGTGTAGTTGGCACTTCCAATCAGATTATTTCTTTTCTTTTCTTTTCTTTTTTTTTTTTTTTGAGACAAAGCCTCAAGCTGTCCCCCTGGGTAGAGTGAGGTGGCATCACAGCTCACAGCAACCTTCAACTCCTGGGCTCAAGCGAGTCTCCTGCCTCAGCCTCCCAAGTAGCTGGGATCACAGGTGTCTACCACAATGCTCAGATATTTTTTGGTTGCAGCTGTCATTGTTGTTTGGTGATCCCAGGCTGGATTTGAATATGCCACCTTAGGTGTACATGGCTGGTACCTTAGCCACTTGAGCCACAGGCACTGAGCCCAGACTATTTCTTGAGTGAGAACTACGTTTGTTCATGAAAGCCTAGGGGATTTGGGGTTCATTTGTTCTGCAGCTGTATTACAGAGAAGGCTGATTAATACACCAGTTAATAGAGAATTTAAAAATCTTTAAAGTTGACTTACAGCATTCTGCCCCTATGACATTCTGAAAGTAGGTGGAATTCCATATTCTTCGCCCTTCTATAATTCGACTGATGGATGGCCCAGGAAGACAGCAGTACTGAGAGAACACTCACAAAATGATCAGAATTGCAGGAAATATATCCATTCATCTACTTTCTAAGGAAGGGGGTATGGTTTGTGTGAAGGATTCTTTCTTGCTTCGTAGTTGTCTAATGACTCAGAAAGAACAGGAATCGAAAGACAGTTAAAAACGAGAGAGCAGGGAAAGGTGTGTGACAAACTACTTAGACTACACATAGTGTTTATGGATACTCTGTCTCTCATACTCATGTCCGTCAGGGGGCGTCCACTGTAGCAGAGGGTCTGAATCTTCAGTTGGTGAAGATGTCTCTCCTGTCCTTTTCTTCAAATACCACGGTGCTTGCTGACAGTGTCTGTGAAGAAAGTGGCTAGGCATCTGGAGTAGCATCTCATGTGAGGATAACAACTTGGAGTTCTCCATCCTGGAGCGGACTCAGGACATCCCTGCTGAGGGTCCAAACTCCCTACAACAAAGGCAGTACTGAGTCTCTGATAGAAACCATTTTACCAGAGGGACATAAAAGCCATTCGAGGGAAGTGTGACCACTTCGGTCCCTTCAGTGTGCAGAGAAGTCACTGATTTGTTTGTAGGGGAATATGAAGTTACTCTTGAAAGTCATTCATATTTCTGTCTTTGAGGACTCTTGCCAACACAAACACTCTGTGACCCATGAATTAGTATGGGATCTTATACATGATGTCTCACTAGGACAGAATTTTATATATAAAGAGGCTTACAATGGCCTCAAACTTAGGAAACTCTCTTATTGTTTTTTCTTTTTACTATACATCCATTGAAAAGGAAGCAAATTGGATGATAACACCCTGAGAGGTTAATGAACTTTTTTTTCAAGAAGTAATCTCAGACTAGCATTTGGCATCTGGTAAGATGTTCCCATAGCAGGAGTACAGAGGGGGAGGTGGGGGGAGTTCTGTCTCTAACTATTACATTTGATACAAAGTGTGAGACACTTCTGTTCCCTGTCTCCTTAGTCACTGGTTGGATGAGCTCAAAGGTCTTGACAGCTGAAGGAGGACTGTGTAGTACAGCAGCTGTTTCAAAAATTGTAATTTGCTGCTGAGATCTTACCACTGGGGCTCTTCATTCATTCCACTAAGTCAAAAGAGAGCAGCAAGGGTTGTCAGGAGCAGCCGTGGTGACTGATCATGGCGATCTTGGAGAAAGTGGATGAGAGCTACACAGCAGGTGTAAGAAGGAAGACATGCGTACCCGGAGAGGTTTACCTGGGCACTTCTGGCTCTTTCACAGTCAGTAATAGAGGTCAGCTGGAATTTGTGGCAAACAATAAAATAATATCAATGACACTATGTTTAAGGTCTTGGATCTTATGCAAATGCAGTTAATACAAAAAAATTCTCAAGAGCTATGGATGTAGGAGAGGGTGACAGGAACAAGGATTATTCAGAGAGAGAGAAAAGGCAGCTACGGTTATCAACTGGGCTTAAAGATGAGCTACACAAGGCAGGGTCTGTGGTTATATTTGTATCACTTAACCTTCTCCCCTTGTGTCACTTAACCTTCTCCCTTTTGTATTACTTAACCTTCTCCCCTTGTGTTTGTTACTTTACATATAAGCACAGGTGACAGTTGACATCAGACCAACTCCAGTCTGAGGGAAGGAATATAATGGAATGAATGACACACTAATATAATGCAGTGAAGGGATCTAGGTCACCTCCTTTGAAGATTTGTTCTGTTTTGTTTTGTTTTGTTTTTTTACTACTAAATAAAGGTCAAGGTCAAAGTTGCTGGACAAAATAAATAATCTATACTGTTTATTCTCTACTTGCACCCACAGATCCATTTCACATCCTTCTCTGCTTTGCTCTGTGCCCTGGCAGGAGCACTTCTAGTGGGTAGCTATTCCTGTCTTCTTGTTTCCATACCCACGGGAAATCAGAAGGTGGCATTATTCCCTAGCTTCACTGCAAATTGCCAATGGACACATTGCTCAGTCCTTGGAGGGCCTGTGAGTCAGGCTTCCGAACAGGGCTACTGCCTCTCAGACAGCAAGGAAACGCAGGGCTCTCACGAGCTTCCTGCTCACTCCTTCAGTGTCCCTGGTGCTACGAACAACTTCCTGGTGCTTGTAACACTGCCCAGACAACTGAAAGTAGGCCTCTTATTAATCCCCAGTCAAGTAAAACCTCTGACTACACCATCTGGTCCTTGAAGGGATCCTGCAGGGACCCAGAGCTTCGTGGGATTCTATCTACTGATGTTTTGAGGTATTTGCATCTGCAGTTATGAGACTGGTCTGTTGCTTGCTTTGTGTGCAATTTTATCAGAATTTGCTTCCCCTCTGCTGCTACATCTTGTCATGAATTTTATTGAGTTGTTACAAGTTTAATTTTACTTTTAAAATTGATATTTGAAAGTTCACTGATCAGTTGTCCCCAACTCTATTATTTGTTTGTTTTTAAACTCACCTGTGCTTTCATGATACTCTGCCCTTCCATTATATTTTATGTTCCTTATTTTTCTTTTTCCTTATACCAAGCCTGTTTATTTTTTCAGAACTTTATGTCTTAATTGTGTTATTTTGTAGTTCAGTGGTATTCTGCATGGAGTTTGGTGTGTTTTATGATTCTTGTGCCCAGTGGCTTCCTTGGCCATATGGTCTGTGATTTCTGTACAGAGGTATAAAGTCACATTCACCCAGGGATTCTTCTTCTTTAGTGCCTTTCCCCGGGCTGTGAAAGTGTTTCTAGACCTTGGATGTGTAATGCCCGTGTTAGGTCCTCTGGATAATCACTGATCTGAGGCCTGATTTTAGATTAAGACCTCAGGTAGGTTCCAAATCATTTACATATCTCAATGAAAATGTATCTCACCTCCTATTTATCTCATGCAGGGAAAAGCTTCCTCATGGCTTCCTCTTAGACTTCTGATACCTAGAAGGGCAAAACTTTCCAGTTTCAGCTTTATGCTATGATTTCAGGTTCAATTTACCATTTCACCAAATTCTTGCTCCTTGCATGTGTGTTAATTATTAAGTAAATAACCATTTTCAATTTATTCTTGGCCTTGATTTATTTGTTTGGAAACTGTTATTTTTAACTTTTCTTTTGCCTATACCTAGAAATTTCATCTCTTCCTTTTAAACTAAGCTACAAATTAAATTTTTAAAATACATTATATAGCATTCCTATGTGTTTGCATAATTATTTGTTCTTAACTTTTTTACTCTAATTTTGAGAATGCACAAAACATCTTTCTATGAAATCACAGAAGGTATTCAGTTTCATTCAAGTAAAGTATTATTAGATATTTATCTCTAGCCTATGTTTATACCCATAAGACTGACCTGACTCTGTGTATGAGTGCATGAGATTTTTATTTAAAAGTCATGGATGAAGATTTTGATCTTTCTGGTACTGTCTAAAGGCCCAGGGGAAATTCCATCTCAAGCTACTGACATTTGCAGAAAAGTTAAATTTCCTCACTTATTTATGAGGATAGAGTGTTGGGTTACTCTCAGTTATGAAGCACATGTTAGGTGTGACTCCATTTAAACCACTGTGCTGAGCAATAGCTATGAGAAATGAAAACAACAAGGTAGTGTTCTCTCCTCAAGTGTTAGAAGGAAAAAGTAATGCCAATGACCTGTTATAAAAGAAGATACCATTTGATGAGGTACCTAGGAGAGGCAAGGAGTGATTTATGCTGGCAAAGATAATGTTTTCCTAATACGATTATTACCAAAGACTTCATAACAATATCTAAAAAACATGTGAGAAGAAGTGATGGGAAAAGAAGTCTAGGAGACAGAAGGTCAAACAAAAGCTCACAAAAGGGAAAGAGTGATTAGTGACCCAGGAGGGATGAGGATCTCCTAGCCTGTACTTGATCTTAGCCAAGAGGCTGAGAAGCTCTAGGGGCCCCCTCTCCTGAAGCCTGAAGGAATGTGTGTCATTGAGTAGAGAAGTTGGCTGACTTTGGATCCTGGTGAACCTTGTGTATCAAGAAAATGGTTTGCATATTATTTTGGAGTCAGAGCAGCAAAGACAAAATAGAAGCAATAAAAGGAATATAAAGTCATTGAAGAAAAGCCAGAGATCTGGAGATTCATTTCTGCTGGCTTTCTTCAAACGTGTGGACTGTATAAAAAGCAAATTTCCACTCTCCCAGTTAGCTGTTGACATGCAACACAGGAAACACTATTATCTATTCTATTATGACTGTCAATTCACAAAGAGAAGAGTATTCACCAAAACTTGCATTCTAAAATTCTAGTGTTCGAAACCAATTACAATTATTATTGTTATTTTGCATTTATGTAGCTGTACTATATTTACAAGAGCTTTACAATTGTGTGTGTATTTGTGATTTTTATTTGCATTCTCCTTTTCAGTCCTGTGAAGTGTGTCAGGGTTATTGGCCTTATTGTGCAGATTAAATATCTGAAGCAATTAAGATTTGAAGGGAGTTTCAATTTATTTTTGGCTTTGGAAGAACAGTTCACAGGTAACAAGAGGTCCATTTAAAAGTGCTAAGGATAGCTTTTCAGAAGATAGCAATAAAAGAAAAACAAATACATTTTGCTTCTAGTAAATTAAGATAAGCTTCATTTCACATTAAAAGCATTTTTAAACTCTGAAGATTCCTTTTCCATTAATCGGAAAAGAATAATGTACTTGTTTAGACCAAAGGCTTTTGATGTGAAGAGACTAAAAAAGGAGAAAGCTACTCTGCAGGCTTGGCAGAAAAGGGAAAAAAAGGAAGCAATTAGTAGAAATTAAAGGATCTACAAAAAACAAAACTCACAAAGCCTGTAATTAAAAAGAAAAGTTCAATAAATAAACTGCACTCCATGGTTCTAACAAAAAATGGTGATGGATTTAGGTTAAGAAAATTATAAACCAAATAACACTTTTACCAATACCTATATCTGCACTGGTATTGCTAATTCCTAAAATCCCAAACACTTCTGATAATGAACAAAAGAGAAAAGAAAAGGTGACAAATATTCTGGCCTAAAGAGAAAATGAAAGAAAATAAGAACCCAAATTTTCAACTGATAAAATTTCTGCCCCTAAATACTAACCACAAAACTAACAGACAAAAAATAAAGCAGGAATCAAATGTTACCTAACAGACAATGAAAAACATGAAAGGACATCTAAAAAAGACTTGGAAGAATCGGCAAATGGAAGGAAAGTGCTAAAACTAAGGAAATTTGAAGAAGAGGACAAAATCATTTGATCATAAAGGCTAAAAGACCAGGTGCTAAAAAAAAAAAAAAGAGAGAAATTTGACTAAAAGTGACTAGTTGGGAATTAAATCAAGGTTTTTTTTGTTTTTCTTTTTTTGCAGTTTTTGGCCGGGGCTGGGTTTGAACCCGCTACCTCTGGTATATGGGGCCAGCACCCTACTCCTTTGAGCCACAGGTGCTGCCCTGTCCAAAGGTTTTATAACAAATGTAGAAGAGGTAATAATGGTATGAGGAATGTAAAAGACAGAGAAAGTAAGCATACTGGTTGACCTCCTATACACATACATAAAGAAATATGAGGACCTGGAGATGAAAAGCAAAATAAGATACAGGGCCTGGCATAGTGGTGACATCTGTTACCCTAGCATTATGGGAGGCTGGGGTGGGGGGAGACTCTCCAAGCTCAGGAGCTGGAGACCAGTCTGAGCAAGAGTGAAACCCATCTCTACTACCTATAGAAAAATAAGCCTAGTGATGTGGTCAATAGCTGTAGTCTCAGCTACTCAGGAAACTGAGGCAGGAGGCTAACCTGAACCCAGGAGTGTAAGGTTGCTGGGAGCTAGGCTGATGCCAAGGCACTCTACCTTGAGAACAGAATGAGACTCTGTCTCAAAAACAAAACTAATACACTGTTGGTGCTGTGTCTCTGCAGGTTGCATATCCACAATTCAACCAAACATGGATGGAAGATATTAACAACATCCAAGATGAGAAGGAGATGAAGGACACAATACTCTTCTCAGCTGCAAAGAAAGTGAAATACCTAGGAATACACCTCACAAAGGAGGTGAAGGACCTCATAAAGAAAACTATGGACCACTAAGAAAAGAAATAGTAGAAAATATCAACAAATGGAAGAACATGCCATGCTCATGTCTGGGGAGAATCAACATAGTTAAAATGTCTACTTCCGGGAGGCGCCTGTGGCTCAGTGAGTAGGGAGCCAGCCCCATATACCGAGGGCGGCGGGTTCAAACCCAGCCCCAGCCAAACTGCAACAAAAAATAGCCAGGTGTTGTGGCGGGCGCCTGTAGTCCCAGCTACTTGGGAGGCTGAGGCAGAAGAATCGCCTAAGCCCAGGAGTTGGAGGTTGCTGGAGCAACTCCACTGCACTCTACCGAGGGCAAAAAAGTAAACTCTGTCTCTACAAAAAAAAAAAAAAGAGTTAAAAAAAAAATGTCTACTTCCCAAAGCAATATACTGATTCTATGCTATCTCTATTAAAATACCAAATTCATACTTTTGAGACCTGGAAAAAATAATTCTTCATTTTTATGGAAAAATAACAACAACAAGGACAACACAAGCCTGTCTAGCCAAGACAATTCTTAGTAATAAAAACAAAGCTGGGGTCATCAACCTGTCAGACTTTAGGCTGTCCTACAAGGCCATAGTGGTCAAGACAGCATGGTATTGGCACAAAAGAGACATAGACATTTGGAACCAAGTAAAAAACCAGGAGATGAAACAAACATCTTATAGGCACCTAATCTTTGATAAACCAAACAAGAACATACACTGGGGGAAAGACGCCCTATTCAATAAATGTACTGGGAGAACTGAATTTCCACATATAAAGACTGAAACTGGACCTGAACTTTTCTCCACTCACAAAAATTGATTCAAGTTGGATAAAAGACCTTAATCTAAGGCACAAAACAATTAAAATACTGGGAGCTATCAGCCTGGGGAAAGACTTTATGAGGAAGACTTCTGTGGCAATTACAACAATATAACTAAACAAATGGGACTTAGTGAAACTGAAAAGCTTCTGTACAGCTAAGGAGACAACAATCAAAGCAAACAGACAACCTACACATTGGGAAAGGATATTTGCATATTTTGATTCAGACAAGCTTGATAACTAGGATCTTTAGAGAATTTAAATTAACAAATATAAAAAGAGCCAACAATCCCTTAGAATATTGGGCAGGAGAGATAAATAGAACCTTCTGTAAAGAAGACAGACAAATGGCTAACAAACATATGAAAAAATTCTCATCATCCCTAATTATTAGAGAAATGCAAATCAAAACTACCCTGAGATGCCATCTAACCCCAGAGAGAATGGCCCACATCACAAAGTCTCAAAACTGCAGATACTGGCGTGGATGTGGAGAGAAGGGAACACTTTTACACTGCTGGTGGGATTACAAACTAATACAACCTTTTTGGAAGGCAGTATGGAGAACCCTCAAAGATCTCAAGCTAGACCTCCCATTTAATCCTGCAATCCCATTGCTGGGCATCTATCCAGAAGAAAAAAATATCCTTTTTTTTTTTTACAGTTTTTGGGCTGGGGCTGAGTTTGAACTCGCCACCTCCAGCATATGGGACCAGCACCCTACCATTTTGAGCCACAGGCACCACCTTGAAAAAATATCCTTTTCTCACAAGGACAATTGCACTAGACTGTTTATCGCAGCTCAATTTACAATTATCATATTATGGAAACAGCCTAAATGTCCATCAACCCAGGAATGGATTAACAAGCTGTGGTGTATGTATACCATGGAATATTATTCAGCCAAGATAAACATGGAGAGTTTACATCCTTTGTATTAACCTGGATGGATGTGGAACACATTATACTTAGTAAAGTATTACAAGAATGGTGAAATAAGAATCCTATGTACTCAATTCTGATATGAGAACAATTTAGGTCCTAGTACACAGTGGGGTGTGGGGGACAGGGAGAGCTGAGAAAGAGAAGGCAGGAAGGGGTGGAGGGTCAAGGGGTATGGTTCACCTTTTGGGGACGGGACACAAAGATACAATGAAAAAAAATGCAATGTTTATTCCAAAGGATGAAATTCTACACAAGTATTCAATCTTTGTTTTAAAGCACATCTAACAAAATGAAGAAATGCTTGCTATATCACTGAGCATGTGTGTGTGTGTGATGGAAAGAAGACAAAATTTTGTATTGCTTGATGAAGGGAAGGAGACAAAATTGTGTAGTGCTTTCATTCTCCAAAGTGGTGTACTATGTAAAATATTTTATTTCTACCTCTGCATATTTATCATAACCCACTCAAAAATGAACAGTGACAGACTTTGGATAATATGATTATGGGTTAAATTGATTGTTCAATAGGTATTTGTATTGTTTTTATATTCAATAATGAAATATTTTACTTATTTAACCAGAATATTAAAAGTTTTACACATGAAACCCATTTACATGCAGTCTAATCCAATCCTGTGGGTTTAAAGATGCTTTTAAGTACACTTAAAAACATTTTTTTCCCATTTATTTAAAGAGAAACACTGATTTCACACATTTTCTTAACTCTTCTGGTAAAGTTATTTATTAAGCCAATTATTAAGAGTTCAGATGAAAACAGATTTTAGATATCAGCTAGGATAATTGCTTCACTTACCGCAAAGGCTCTGTGGATCTGGTTCTAGGGATTCACCTTTAGAAAGGTCACAAGCCTGAAAGACAAAATTTCTAGGAGGAGGAGTGGAGATAAGGACATCTCCACTCTGGTAGCAGAATTTCAGGTTTGAAATTACTCAAAAAAAATTTTTTTATTAAATCATAGCTGTGTACATTAATGCAGTTTATGGGGTACAGTGTGATGGTTTTATATACAATTTGAAATACTTTCATCCTACTGGTTAACATAGCCTTCATGGCATCCACTTAGTTATTGTGTTAAAACATTTATATTCTACATTTAGAAAGATTCACATGTACCCTTATAGGATGAACCATAGGCGTGA
>CAUYTI010006494.1:0-37345 GCA_963575145.1 Galago senegalensis | reverse complement strand
TCTTGCCTCACAGGCGCCCGCCACAATGCCTGGCTATTTTTTGGTTGTAGCCATCATTGTTGTTTGGCGGGTCCGGGCTGGGGATTCGAACCCGCCACCTTAGGTGTACGTGGCTGGCGCCTTAGCCGGTTGAGCTATAGGCGCCGAGCCAGCAAGTGTGTTTTTATGGATTTTCATGGTGGAGAGATGAGGGGAATAGATGGATAAGTTGAAGTCAAATAAAATACTTCCCTGTAAATTTAAGCCTTAATAAGTCCAACATTTATGTATGATCTTGTTACAAGGCAGGAGAGTAAGTAATGTAATCCTTTAATTTTTAGAAAGGTTTGACAGAATTTGTCAGAACCTAAGAAACCTTTATCAAAAAAATGTTTTTAAAAATGTTCTAGTGTTCAAGATATTTTAAAGATCCTTTATTATTAAGTTGATCTATTTTTACAGATTTGAAGAACTATGGGTTCCAGCCTCTTCTAAGGAGTCTTTCCCTACTCTATTACACATTTTGCTTACCATTTAGCTTTCTCTCTCCTCTGGCACATTGTGCACTCCTTAAAGGAAAAGAATGTAATAAGTTCTATTTCTGTATATTCACCTGCAAACACAGGGTTAAAACAAGTGGTTTCTATGAAACACTTGTCGAATAAATCTTTTAAATCTCATATTAAATCCTTACTAACACGGGATAAGTTTATGTCATCATCTTTATCCCTTAAGTCATGATGTTCTATGCACACAGTGATTGACTCTTAAGCCATGAATTAGGAATTTAAAATGCAAATGTTTTGTACCAATAAAGAGAAAAGCATAATTTAACAACAGAATGAACATTTTCAGATTGTTAATAAGTAATAAGCACAGTTGATCAGTGATTTCAAGACTCTTAAACTTGAATTACAATCAGTTAAAATTGAAACAAACACCTTACTTGCAAATGTCAACTATTTAACATGTTTTTCATACCATAAAAAAGCAACAAAGAGCAAATGCTTAAATTTCACTCTTTAATATAGTACAGTTAGTATTTTAGCATAATGTAGAATGTATTTTTGAGTTTTAACATAATAGTAACTTTAACTGTGTTACTTTAACTATTTCTTCCTCATCTACAGATTTCTTTGGTTTATTTTACCTTTTTTATTTCACGTTATTATGAGGGTACAAACAACGAGGTAATGATTTTTGAATTTCTTAAGTAGAGTTCTTCTTGTAGTTGTATCCCACACCCAAAAAATATTCCCCACATCCCTACTTTGTGCCCTTTAAGTGGAAGCAAACCAATCGCCCCTCCTCTCCTTCCTTTCTACTCTGTCCAACCTGAATACAATTAACTTTTCCTCCTAAATAGGCATGTGTTAGATTGTCTACTGGCATAATAAACATCAATACATTGGACACTTGCTTTTCTATTCTTGGAAAAATTGGCATGCTTTTTTACCACAAAGAAATCTTCACCAGAATGATTATTGCAGCCCAATTCATAATTGTTAATTCAATGTACTCAATACTATTATGTATTAAATTGGCATGCTTTTTTTAGTGATACTTGACTAAGAGGAATGTGTTTCAACTCCATCTGGGGTAATATAAAATGTGTAAAGTCACAATCTTTCCTTACTACTAAATAGTACGCCATGGTATACATGTAGCACAGCTTGTTAATCCAGTCCTTAGTTGATGGGCATTTTTAAATTTAATTTTTAATTAATATCATAACTGTATGTATCTATTGTGTACCATGTTAAGATTTGATATATACAACGTGGAATTCTTTTTTTTTGGCCAGGGCTGGGTTTGAACCCAACCCTGGCATATGGTGCTGGTGCCCTACCCTTTTGAGCCACAGGAGCTGCCCACAATGGGAATTCTTGTATCAAGCTGATTAACATAACCATGACCTCACTTACTTATTTTTTTGTATTAAGACACTTAAAATTTATTCTTAGTTATTTTGAAATATCCATTGCATTGTGCACATTAGATGAGATGCCTCCAAATGCCAACACCCCCCCCACCAAGTACACCCTCCTCGTCCCTCCCCTCTCCCTCCTAACCTCCCCATGCAAGACTATATTTGTGTTTTTCTTTTTTTTTGCAGTAGTTTGGCCAGGGCTGGGCATATGGGACATATGGGGCCGGCACCCTACTCCTTGAGCCACAGTCACTGCCCTATATTTGTGTTTTACCACTCATATGAGTATTTATATATTTCTTTCATAATAATATTGAGTACATTGGATACCGTGGTTTTTTTTTTCATTGATATACACTATATTGGAATGTGTTCCAATTCCATGCAGGTAAACGTAAAACATATAAAGTCTCAACCTTTTTATGGCTGAATAGTATTCCATGGTATATGTATACCACAATTTGTTAATCCATTCATGGGTTGATGGGCATTTGGGTTGTTTCCATGACTTAGCAATTATGAATTGGGCTGCAATAATCATTCTGGCAAAAACTTCTCTGTGGTAAAATGATTTTTCTTCTTCTTGAGTACCTAGTACCCCATATTAATGGGATCATGGGATAAAATGGAAAGTCAACTTTTAATTCATTGAAGATTCTCCATACTTCTTTCCATAAAGGTTGTATTAGTTTTGAATCCCACTAACAGTGTAGAAGTGTTCCTTTCCCTCCACATCCATGCCAGAATCTGCAATTTGAGGACTTTGTGATGTGGGCTTATCTTATTGGAGTTAGGTGATGTGTCAAAGTGGTTTTTATTTGCATTTCCCTGATGATTAAAGATGATGAGAATTATTGTCATGTGTTTATTTGCCATTCTTCTGTCATCTTCAGAGAAGTTTCTGTTTGAGTCTCTTGCCCCCAAGCAAATGGGGTTGCTTGTTCTTTTCTTGTTGGTTAATTTAAGTTCTCTGTAGATTCTAGTTATCAGAACTTTGATGAAATCATAACATGCAAAAGTCTTTTCCCATTCCAAAAGTGTCTGTTTGCTTCAGTTGTAGCACCTTCAGCTGTGTGGAAGATTTTTAGCTCGATCAAATTCCAGTTATTTATTGTTGGTGTTGCAATTGCCAGGGGAGTCTTTTTCATAAAATATTTTCCCAGTGCAATGCCTGGAATCATTTTCCTTGCACTCTCTTCAAATTACATAATTTTATAGTTTCATATCTTAAATTTAAATTTTGTGCAGAGAGAATCAATTTTTGTAAGTGGTGAGAGGTGTATGTCCAGTTTCAGTCTTCTACAGGTCACTAACCAGTTCTTCTAGTACCATTTGTTAAATAAGGATTATTCTCCCCAATGCATATTTTAGTTAGGCTTGTCAAAGGTAAAATGATGATATGTGGCTGGGTTCATCTCTAGACTCTCACATCCATCATTACGTATATTCTCAGGTATTTCATCTTTTTTTTTTTTTGGAATTACTGTAAAAGAGATAGAATTTTTCATTATATTCTCAGCTTGACTATTGCTGATATGTATAAATGGTACTGATTTATAGGGATTGATTTTGTATGCCAAGACACTACTATATTCTTTGATCATTTCTAAGAGCTTTGAGGTTGAGTCCCTGGGATATTCCAGGTATAAGATCATGTAATTCACGAAGAGTGAGAATGTAACCTCCTCTGTCCCCATTTGAATACTCTTGATCTCCTTCTTTTTCCTGATTGTAGTGTTTAGGACTTCCAGTACTATGTTGAACAGCAACGGTGACAATGGGCATCATTGTCTATATCAAGATCTGTGTGGAAATGCTTTCAATTTTACTCTATTCAATATGTTGGCTATGGATTTGCTATGTTTGGCCTCTATCAGTTTAAGAAATATCCCATCTAAGCATGTGTTCCTAAGTATTGATGGACATTTAAATCTGAATATTGATTTAATTTTAAAATCATGTGCCTTTATTTACAAACAGAATAGTACATCAATTTTTCAATTATCCTGATTTTCAGAGGAGTATGTACTTCAGAATGGCTGAGAAGGTACATATTTCAATTAGTAACTAACCATTGTTGCATATGAAGCAAAGTAACTTTTCCTGAATTGATGCCATATGATTTCATTAAAACATTTTATAATACTATCCTCACAGAGACAATGAAGGCAATGTTAAGATTCATGTATGGTTAACTCTAATCAAAAGAAAAGGTCAGATAAGATCAATAATGGAAGCAATGTCATGGTGGCTCCAAATCTTGTCACATGAAACATTGTATCTTTCAAATTATTAGTGACTTTATATAAAAAAGAAAACATTAAGACATCAAATTATGTAAAGAGAAAAGATAAAGAATAACCTTTTCTGTTAAATTCTACAAAGATCATTATTACTATAATGTTATCTTTTACTAAGTTGCACTTAAACCTTTTACAAAGTGCTTTTATCTGCTTCAACCTTTCTTATAACAACCTCATATGCACTCTAACGTAGATGAATCACATAATCAATAAGAACTTAATGAGTATCTGCTGTATACCCAATATTGTGCTAGGTACTCTGAGTTGTATAAAGAACTACAAATATAACTTTGTAATCTATAACAATAGGAGACAGTCATTTAAGTGATGTTTTGTAGATAGCATCCCATTTTCAATTACACATAAGTTTAACTATGATTCCATAGAAGCCACTTTTGATTCTGGATCACAATGGCAAACAATCTTTCATGGAAGCTTATCAACTTAGAAAGGGGATGCAAAACTTTACTTCTGCCATCCTAAGATCTCTCAGCTGTGCCTGAAAATCTAGTTGGCATAAGACATATTAGTAGGAGAAAAGCATGCCAATGTTTTGTTTGACACAAAAGCCCTCATAAGGAAATAAAGACCCAGAGAAGTGGGAAGACTCCAGTGCTTTAGTATTAGGTTGAATAAAGAGAAACAACTGTGGAAAAATAACTAAATTATGTGGGGAAGCTAGAGGAAAATAAGAATTATTTTAACAATGTCCTATTTTATAGAATTTTCTCAGATATGAATCTGCACTGGTTAATGCTACCTTTACCCCAGTACAGAGGAGGCATGCTTCATGTGAGAGTTTTTAGCCTCCTGTTTCAGGAAGTAAAGGGAAGATTAGAATGATCTTGCATCTGGTTTTTAAAAAGTATTTTTATCTCAAAATAATCCTTATACCAAGTGGTATATTTTGGGGTGATATATTCTGCCACCTTTCACAGTATATTTTTTCAGAATAAAACCATAATTATACTTTTACAGTGCAATTCAACATATTTATACACACATGCAGTAGTTAGGTAAAAAAAGTCACATACAAAAATGTCATAAATTATAATGTTTTAATACAAGTTTATTATATTATCCTAATAAATGTCTGCCTAGTAAAAAGAAACTATATATTATCCAAATTATTTATATATATATATATATATACACACACACACACACACACACAGACACACACATATGTGTGTCTGTGTGTGTGTGTGTGTGTATACTCAGAACCCTAACAATAATGCAGCCATTTTAGAAAAACAGGTCAGAAACTGGCCATTGCCCTCAGACACCTGGAGTACTTCAAGGACAGAGTTTCCTGGAAACATTCTACATATATCCTGGCTGTATTACATAATTCTGACCAGCACTAGGGATAAGCCCTGGGCTATATTCTAGGCTCACTTCTCATTCCAGCTATACTTCACTTTCCATTCCAACTATACTGATAAGTCTAATAAAAGCTTTTTGCTATGACTCCTGATCAAACTCCATTCTCCTCTTCCCTATAATAAATCCTTTCCTTGTACCTGGACTGGTCTCCTTTCCTTCTTATGGATTCTCACCCAAATTCTATGCCAGAACTTCTCATCTTTGGGCATTGGGCAGAAAAGGAGGTTCAGTCACCAAAATGTAAGGTGTGGAAAAACTAGGCATCATGTTCCCATATTTCTAGGTTAGACAAGTCCAGTGACCACCCCCGGCCCTTTCTATGGCTATCCTGATGACCACCACTGCACATTAATTCCTCAGGACTTGGTAAATTAGAGGAAAGGGAAAGGCTTTGCCACCAAGATCTCCTGTTCTTTGATATCTCTCTCTCTCTCTCTTTCTCTCTCTATTTCTCTCCCTGGATTGGGATTTCTCCTGGGATCTGAGATCAGTGTCCCAATACCCCCAACACCTTCCTTTACGTATGTCTGAGTTACAGGGTTGGGATTCACTAGATTTTCTCCTCTCAGATCCACAGGTGATGTGGGGAGGGGATGCCTACCTCCCTGCTGATGACCCTTCACCCCATTCCTCCTTCTTCTTACTTCACATGCCATAAGCAATTATTATTCCATCCTTCCCACAGAGACATACCACTGGGCTGTCTCCTCAAATATCTGGGAAGCAAGCCTGGATCTAAAAGGAGACATAGAACCTAAATGATTGCTCTAAAACATTGACTGTCCACAACATATACTAGATAATGGAAACTAATAACCTGAGAATATTACTTTCAATTTAAAAGTTTTCAGTGATCTTCAAAATTTCATAATTCACCACAGCAAGTGCTCTGCTGTCCCCTATCTTTAAGCTTTCTTCTTCTTGGTGTCATCTTTCTCTCTGCCAGATCTGTACCACCTATCAAATTCTCCCTCTCAATGCATGGCTGCTGGCCCAACCTTCCACTGCTGAATCTGACTTCAACCCTACTGCCTTTCTGCACCCCCCCACTTTATGTATTCACACCTCTTGAACCTTCCAAACCTTCCATCTTTGTTCAGTCCCCAACTTCTACACTCCCAAACTCTCCAGTTGCCTCCTTTGCTCCTCCCCTTGCAGAGATTGACTCATTCTTACTTGGAATGTACTATACTTTAATGTTTTATAAACTTGGTCACTTTCCTGCTTACACCTGTTTTCTCTGCTCATTCACTCCATCTACTAAGTAACAGGAACCAAAAACCTAGAAATACAGGAACCTGATGCCTAGTTCCTCCACACCTGACATTTTGGTGAGTGAACCAGGAGAATCTAAGGCTTTCTTTATGCTTACTGGACTTTCTGATCTACACTCTGTCTGTTCTCATCATCTTCCCTTTCCAAGGAAGGGATATCTTTCTACTCTCTCCTTCCCAATTTAAGCCCTGGCACTAGGGAAAGACAATTTAACATCAAGCTTTCTTTCTCCTTTGGGGTCATCCTTCACTTTGCCAAACCTGAAGAATCCTCCAAATTCTTCTTCTCAATGAGCAGCTGCCACCTCAACCTTCCACCTCTGACTTGGACTTCAACCCCACTGACCATTTTGTACCCCTACCTTATACCTCTCCACCTCCTGAACCATCTGTTCCCACTCAGTCCCCCAACATCTAAAACCCCAATCTCTCCACCTGACTCCCTTTATCCTCTCTCTTTTCCTAACTCCTTTTTTTTTCACATGTCTGCTCTTGACGACAGCCTCCAGAAGCTATTTTACCCTTAAGTGAAGAAGTGTGAGCTGAAGGCATTATCAGAGTCGATGCCCCCTTTAACCCAGAAAATCTATCCCAAATTAAAAAGTGCCTTGGATCCTTTTCAAATGATCCTACCCAACTTATGAATGAATTCTGATATTTGACCCAGGACTTGGTAAATTGGAGGCCTATGACCAGTCCTATGACTTCTTGTGGCAGGGCATTTTCATAGTGATTTCCTCTACCTCCACTCCTGAGGGCGGGGGAAATAAAACCTCAAAATCTATATTTGTGCTACAGCCATAGCCATCACAGATACCTTAACTGAAACCCTCATAAAATATACGAACCTCAACTCTGAATCTGAGGCTGGAAGGCTTTACCTAAATACTCACTTTATATTTCAGTTAGCTTCTCATACAATAAAAAAGCTTCAGAAATTTGATGATAAACCCTAGATTCCCCAAAATGTATCAGTTAAACTGGCCTTTAAGGTCTATAACAAAAGAGAGGAGGAAGTAGGCAAGATTAAGCAGGCTAGGCAAAAGATGCTGGCCTCGTCCTCAGGGACAGAGGAAGGGGTCTGTCAGGCAACCTAAACACTCACCTCATTCTTTTCAGCCTCCAAATCCTTGCTATAAGTGTGACAAACAGGGACACTGGGCCTGCTACTGCCCTAATTCTCAAGCTCCACTCAGACTCTACCTGTCTGGTCTATAGTGTCCAAGGTCATTGGAAGGATGAATGTCTCCAGGCTGCAGGTCCTGAAGCCACCCCTTCCAAGACTGACTGAGCTAAGATTCAAGCTACCTGAACTGCTGGGATTAGCTGAAGACTAAAGAGGCTCAGGCTCTCAGACCCCTACTGTTAACATTTCTTTGAAAAGCCACAGGTTTGTTATCTGGTTGCTGGTAAAAGAATTTCCTTCCTCCCAGACATGGGGGGCCACATTCTTAGTATTGCCTGCTTTTTATAGCCACTACTCTTCTCTCTCATTTTTGTAGTTAGAAATGATAGAATCCCTTCTACTCCACTTAAAACTACATCTCTAACCTCAGTCAGAACACCTGACATTCTCCCATTTTTTTTCTAATAATTTATAAACACCCTACTCCCCTGCTTGGTTGAAACCTACTCTCTAGACTCAAAGCCACATTTACCTTATACCTCAGAACCCAAAACCAATAATGTCTCTCAGCTTCCCACACTTCTGTTACTCTCTTTTAATGCTTCTCCCCTATCTATACAAATGTGTTTCTCAGAAGCTTTATGACAAGTCGATCCTAGAGATTAGGACACCTACATGCTTGATTGCTCTATACCATCAGTCCATTATGGTTACCCTTTCTGATCTTTCATGTCTCCCCAATTAACTTCAGTATCCCCTTAATCCCTCTGCTATAAAGGGACTTCAACCAAACTATTAATCATTTACTACTAAACCAGATTCTCTGACCTATCCCCTTTCTATACAACACTCTTATCCTAGCAGTCCCCAAACTTGATGGCTCCTTTTCAACTAGTCCAAATCTGGGAGCAGTCATCTAGGCCATTGTCCCTATAACTATTCTTATCCTGAACGCTTATACCTTCCACTCCACTATTCTTACTTCCATTACACACCTATAGTCCTAAATTCAAAAGATGCCTTTTTCACTATCCCTCCCCACCTCAACTCCCAAGACTTATACATTTTACTTGAACTGATCCAGACACAAAATTAATTCAACAACTAACCTGGGTAGTCTTCCTACAGGAGTTCAGAGACAGCCTACCCCTTTTCAGTCAAGTCTTTGCCTCAGCTTAGGCCATTATCATCATCTGTTATTCCATATGTTGATGGCTTACTCCTTTGTAGTCCTTCCCTCACCACTTTTATCTATGATACCATCTCTCTCTTAAAATACTTTGGGAATCTGGGCTATAGGGTTTCATCCAAAAAAGCTAAATTAATAAAAATCCAGGTCACCTATCCTGGTGGCATCTCTCTTACCCCTTCTACCTGAATCTCAACTCCAAAACAAAAACAACTTATCACCACCTTACCCCTCCCCACCTTTAAAACAGGTCTCCTATCCTTTGCTGGCTTGGCCAATTTCTTCCATCTGTGGATTTCCAATGTTACCATTTGAGATAAGCCACTGTATCAGGCAGCCAATGAAGACTCTTATGAACCTCTGCTCTCTTAGTCCTCCCTTTCTCAACCATTTATAAAGCTTAATCAGGCCCTGCTTCAAGTTTTATCCCTTTCCCCCCCCCAATCTCTCCAAACCCTTTATCCTGTATGTTGATAGCCATCAGGAATTTCCTTTCCCTTGGCATACTTACTCAAACTAAAGAAACCAATCATCTCCCATAGCATGCTTTTCCAAACAACTAGAAAAAAACAGTTAAAGGATGGCCTTTTTACCTCTACACCTTAGCAGCAGCTTCACTTTTAGACAGAGAAAGCTGAAAATTCACTTTTTCCTGGCCTGTTGACATCTATACCACCCATTCTCTTTAGGACTTAACTCTTTAGTTAAAACTGTCTTCTTCTTCACTCTAATACTCCCTTTAGCCCCTTTAAACTTCCCTTATGTTACACTTCATTACTTACTAAACATGATAAGTCTTTACTAAACAAATCCTTATCATCTTTATCACAATTATATTGAGTTTGCTTGACTCTTTCCCCCACATGTTCTCATTACATTTAGAACACATCCATCTATACTTAACCTACCACAGGAAGGAGGCGCTTTCTTCTCTGACCAAATAGATACTATATTTAAAAAATATCCCAGCCAGAAATTTTCTAAGCCACAGGCACTGCCCCTGTTCCATACTTTTTCAGAAAACATCCATCCACTCTTCTTCACCAACTCAAAATTCTAAGCCAGAAATTTTTCTACTGGGCCCTGGAATCCACTCCCTGACTTTCTCTAACTCTAAGGATGACTGGCCTGAAGACTGCCCTTCACCACTCAGGATAATCAAACTAAAGTTAAGGACATCTTCTCTCCTCTGTCCTGCTCTGAAGGTCCTTTTCCTCACCCAACTTTCCCTACAACCTAAGTACTGTCAACCTCATGCCCAATATTCAGCCTAAGAATTTTATTTAGTTCTATAACATTGCTGGGCCTCAGGACAAACTTTACAATGACTCTCAATAGCCTAAAACCAACATCTTTAACTTAATGTCCTTTAGGATCTTGACAACTTTTGCCACCATGATGAAAAATGGTCAGAGGCTCCCTACCTTCAAGTTTTCCTCACTCTAAAAATTTCTGTCTCCCTATGTCTCCTAATCCTTGTTTTCTTAATAAAAGTTAGTCACTGTCCCCTTATTTACTACTCTACAGCTGGTAGTTTTAAAATTTTTATATAGATTCAGATGATTTAAGATTAAGATCATAAACTGCACTTCTGTAATATTTCTAAATTTTGATGAATTTAACTTTAACTTCTGTTCTCAATTTTGAACCTCTGAATTCTGAAATCTAGGTGAATACCTATAATAAAACATGAAAACGCATTCTCAGTGCCTTAGCTAGCAGCTATAAGGCACAGTCTAACCTACATGGCCCATTCTTTCCTTCTCCAGCATTGTCTTCTAGCTATTCTGGAAGAAATTAAATCCTCCAATCATCCTATTTTCTGTCTTTACACCTGGTAAATAAATTAAGGACATAAGTCTTTTCCGTTGCAACCATTTTTGTTTACATTTGGTACTTAGGAACACCAGAAAAGACATCAGGGACAGTGCCTATGTTGTAGTTTCAAAACATTTTTAAATAACATAAAACCCTAAAGTCATGTTGCAGTAAATTGACAAGAGAATCATAAAATGTTTGAATTATTTGTAATATGTAATACTTCGGTTGTCTGTGATTGGGAAGTCTTTTCTCTATAAAAGAATAAGAGTTTTGCCTATTAAGATATTCTAGTTATTAGTTTAGCTAAATGAATAACTTACTTTGTAATAAACTGTTGAATGGAATATATTTTTGGTAGGAAATATTAAAGAGAAAGGAGAATAATTTTATATAATAAAGGATCTTGTATGGTAAACTTTTATCCTGTAATAGAATGACTTAAAAAAAAAGACAAAATAGAAAGTTTTTAACATGTTTGAAGATTGTCTGTGCAGGTTGGATAGAACTCATAAGAGGAAATTTATGGAGGGATTTGTACATTTTCCAGTTAGCTATAATTTATAAAATTTAGTTAAACAACAAAGTTTTCTTGAAATATTTATTCAATCTTGATAAAAATACATGACCTGTTTTCCTTTAATTTAAAAATCACTCTTCAGAAGTGTTTAATTTTATTTCTTTACCTTTTCTGTAACTGGTCTGAGAGAAACTTTAAAAGAGTGAAGGTCTATGCCCATATAAGCTCCCATATTGCCTTTAAAACCTTTTGGACTTATAATCCTATTTGAATAAGTATTTTAAGATCTTAATATTTTAAAAAATCTTCCAAAAATCAAAATTCTGAATTCAGTCTTTTTTACCTCAAACTAGTTTTCAAATATTAAAACAACCAAAATTCTAAAAGGGACATATTAGGTTTATTTGAAATGTTAAAAATGTACAGGAGAGAAAATATAATCTTGCTTACCCACCAATTGGAAAGGCACTTGTATTCTTGCTTATTGGTCTCCTATAAACATTGTCACTCCTGATCAACCTCAACTCATTCTAATAAAAATGCATGTCAAGCCCAAAAGAGCTTCCATTTTGATCCCACTTCTCACTGCCCTCTGGATAGCTACCATTTTGATCCCACTTCTCACTGCCCTCTGGATAGCTACAGGGATCAGCACAGGAGTAAGAGATGTGGGATCTTATGTACATTTTTTCTACATATTATCCCAAGATCTACAAGAAAATCTAGAGAACATATCCAAATACTAATAAAATTACAAGATCAAATAGATTCTTCAGTAACCATGACCCTCCAAAACAGATGTGCCTTAGACCTTCTCACTGTAGAAATGAAAGTCCTGTGTTTGCTCCTTCATGAAAAGTGATACCTCTATTTCAGTTGGTCTGAACTTATCAAAGATGTACGTGGTCTAGAATTTAGCTGATCAGGCTGTCATCCTCTGAAGGCAAAGAGAAACAGATGGCAATCTTGATTTGACTCACAAAACTGGCTCCCCTGGATCTCACCTATGATTACCTTGTTGGGGTTGTGGCGTGTGGACACTGACATGGTTGAGAGCTGACAGGGAAAAGGATTCTGAGGAAAATGATAATAACCTACACCAGTTTGGACATAGAGTCTGAGAATGCCTGTAGAAAGACATAAATTATCTCATGTGCAGTGACAGATTGGGGCAATGCAGAAATATTTTGGCTTTTTCAGAAGGCTTTTTTTAATTTCTAAAAAAAAAGGGGGGGGAGATATGTAAAATGTCAAAAGATAGGGCTTAAAAAATTCCAAGTTCCCAGGAAGATTGGATAGACAGAGAGGCAAGGTAAAAAGGTAGGAAGTTTCTAGCAAAGAACTCATACAGTATTTAGAAAGGGGGGGAAGGAGAGGGAAGATGACCAACGGAAGCCAGCTTTCAACAGAAGCTCCCATCCAGAGGGAGAGATCATTGTCAGAAAGAACCCGATAAAGCTGAATGTGGGGAGTTGAGCTGAGAGAGAAGATTGATAACTGCACGTCATCTCTGCTGCAGAGATGGAGTCAAGCTGCAACTCCAAAGAAGCAAACTTCAGGAACAAAACCCATCCCAAAGGGGATGAGTGACTGTCTACTCTCCCAAGAGAATGGCTTCTCGTGGAGTCTCTAGAAGTGAGTGGTGAACTGAAGACCTTTAGTCTCAACCCATGGGAGTGAGTTGTTGGAGGCTGGGATGCCTCTAGAGAGATATGGGTGTGATCCTGGGCATTCTCCTGCACAGCATGAAATTTGAACAAATATTTTCCCTGCCATTTTGAACTCCCAATCCCACCCTTTACCCCTTGTCTGGAAGTTTAGAACCCCCAACCTCTGCAGAGACCAGAATGTCCATGGTTCTTTGCAAGGAGGCATTACATGGGTTGTAGCAGTGCAGCTGCATTGAAACAATGAATCCAGAAAGGTTCAGGGGAGGATGTCTGGTCTGGCTTTGTGAAAGTGCAAATCACTGGCAGTGGGCAGAGGTTTGGGAACACAAATAGCGGCTCAGGAAGCCACGTAGAGGCTCAGGAAGCAGTGTGGAGGCAGGGAAACACACACAGAGGCACCTCTCACACAGCATCAGCAATAGCAGAGTGATTCCACCAGAGTCAAATTTCAGAGAAAGACCTCCTCAATTCTCTGCACTGCCAGAGGGAGTCAGATCTTGCTCTGCAGGTATACCAGAGGAGTGGTGCAGCTGGAGCAGAGGTGTAATCTCTGAGGGAGGAAAACTTTTGCAGCTTTGTTAACCTCTTGTTTGGAACAAACTCAGGAGTAACACTCCCCAGTTTCCATTGAGCACCCGAGTAGTGAGGCTTTAGCTCCCCTTGCTGGCTGATGGCAGTGTGTGGTGGCCTGGCCCAGGAGGCATTGACTCCCCTTTGACTGTGGCAGGCACAGATTCCTGGTGCACTTGATCATTCTAGGGAAATGGGCCACAGCCCCATGGGGTTACCAGTAATTGGGTGTGATGAAGTTGCAAGATGGAGAAGAAGGTGCCAGCAACCCCTGGACTAAATCTTTTGTGAGGCAGGCCATTCTGTTTCCACAGAGTACCAGAGAGAGTCATACCTGAGCTTCCAGTGGACCCCTGCTGTATAGTTTCCGGAGATCTATTGAACTCTCCCACGTTATCTGCATTTGTGCTGACCTGAACAATTGGTTTGGAACTCTTGAGTTGGGTCAATCACATGGGGATCCTCCAAGGATGTACCCTGGTTGTGTTGTAGTGGGAGAGTCTGATTCTCCTCTTCCAGTTGTTGTCCATGGAGAGCGGGGTGTCTTACTTGCTTGTATCTGTCCATAGCTGAGATTCCAATCCAAAGCCACTGAGTCACTAGGATTGAATAGGGACTAGCTGAATACAAGACAGAGCCACCTAGCCCTGTCACACCAAGCAGGTCCCCAGAGTCTCAGACTGCAGTACTGAATGGGACCTTTGTAAAGCTGTAGGGGGAAAACCATAGGCACCAGACCCAGCTATTTGGTAAAGGGCCGGTTAACTAAAACTCCAGGAGCCCTCAATCCAATTTCACCTTACCAGCTTCTGTAGCCACATGCTGAAAAACTATCATGAAAATCAGTGGAAAAGCTCTGGTAATATGCATAATCAGAGGAAATCAACTCCTCCAAGGAACAACAAAGGAGACACAACACAAGATCCTATTCATAAACAAATGGCTGAGATATCATAAATTGAATTCAGAATTTGAATAGAAAATAAATTTAACAGAATGGAAGTAAATTAGAAATTCAAGGAGTAATTCAAAAATGGCCTCAAGAATTCAATAAATTCAAAGACAAAATCTCCAATGATTTTGACACACTGAGACATGAAATTGCAGCCCTCAAAGATCTGAGAAATACAGTAGAATCCCTCAGGAATAGAATGTTGCAAGCAGAAGAAAGGAACTCTGATTTGAAGATAAAGCTTTCAAATGCTCAGAGGCAGTGAAGTAGAGAGCAAAAACTGGATCACTCTATGAGAGAGTTGTGGGACTACTCCAAAAGAGCAAACATTCGCCTTATAGGAATTCCTGAAGGAGAAGAGGATGATCTTAATAGCACAGATGCTCTACTCCAAGATATAATAGAGGAAACTTCACAAGCATGGCAATAGATACTGAAATTCAGATAGTAGACAGTTTCAGTACCCCAGCACAACTCAATTCAAACAAAACATCACCTAGACAAATTATAATTAAGTTTTCCAAAGTTAATATGAAAAAGAAAGTCCTACAAGCAGCCAGATGTAAGAAAATCCTAACCTACAAGGGGAAGAATATTAGAATGACTTCAGATTTCTCAACTGAAAATTTTCAAGCCAGAAGAGGATGGTCATCAACCTTCAACCTCCTAAAACAAAACAATTTTCAGCCCAGGATCCTTATCCAGCTAATCAGTTTCATTTGTGATGGAGAAATCAAATACTTTAATGACATATACATGTTGAAGAAATTTGCCATAACTAATCCAGCTCTCCAGGATATTCTCAGACTCATCCTCCACAATGACCAGCACAATGCTCTACCACTAAAGTAAGCTCACTCAGAAAGTTTTGATCAAACTTCAACTTCCACAATGGTGAAGAGATTAAAAACATCCACGGGATTTTTGAAAAATTTGACACCTTAGTTATTGTGTTAAACTAAGAAAATGACATGAAGGCTATGTTAACCAGTTTGATGGAAGTGTTTTGGATTCTGTGTGAAAATACCACACTGTACCCCAGAAGTGCATTAATGTACATAGTTACCATTCAATGAAAAAGAAAAATTTGACACCTAAAACACTACAAGTTTAAATTGTCTTCTAAAGAGTCACAGGTTGGTTGACTGGACACATAAACTCAGAGCACATATCTTCTGCATACAAGAATCTCATCTTACCTTAAAGGACAAAAATAGACTCAGAGTGAAGGGATGGTCTTCTATAATTCAGACAAATGGAAATCAGAAAAAAGCAGAGATTTCAATTTTTTTCACAAACACTTTAAACCAACAAAGATAATGAAAAATAAGGATGGTCACTACATATTTGTTAAGGGAAACACTCAACATGAAGAGATTTCCATTATTAACCTTTATGCACTCAACCAGAATGCTCTTCAATTTATAAAGGAGACCCTAACTAACATGAATGGTACAGATTTGACATCTCCCAACACCATAATTATGGAAGACCTTAACACCCCTTTGGCAGTGTTGGATAGATCCTCCAAGAATAAACTAAGCAAAGATATTTTAGACTTAAACCTGACCCTAGAACAAATGGACTTAATAGACATCTGCAGAACATTTTATCCCAACAAAACTGAATGCACATTCTTCTCATCAGCCCATGGAACTTCCCCTAAAATTGATCATATCTTATGTCAAAAGTATAAACTCAGCAAATCAGACCATCATGGAATTAAAGTTGAACTTAATAACTACAGGAATCTTTATACTACTACAAAGACATGGGAACTAAATAATCTTATGTGGAATGATAGCTGGGTAATAGACAAAATTAAGAAGGAAATTACCAAATTTTTGGAACAAAATGATAATGAAGACACAAATTTTCATAACCTGTGGGATACTGTGAAGGCAGTCCTAAGAGGGAAATTTATAGATTGCAAGCTTTCCTAAAGAACACAGACAGAGAGGAAGTCAACAACTTAATGGGACATCTCAAGCAACTGAAAAAGAAAGAAAAATTCCAACCCCAAACTCAGCAGATGAAAATAAATAACCAAAATTAGAGAATTAAATGAAATTGAAAACAAAAGAATTATTCAAAACTTTGATAAACCAAAAAGTTAGTTTCTTCTAAAGTTTAACAGAATTAATAAACCTTTGGCTAATCTAACCAGAAGAGTAAAATCCCTAATATCTTCAATCAGAAATGACAAAAGTAAAATAACAGACACCTCAGAAATTGAAAAAAACCTGAGTGAATACTATAAAAAAAACCCCCTATTCTCAGAAATATGAAAATCTGAAAGAAATAGACCAATACCTAGAAGCATGCCTTCTTCCTAGACTCAGCCAGAAAGAATTGGAAATGTTGAATAGACCTATATTAAGTACTAAAATAACATCAACTATATGAAATCTCCCAAAAAGGAAAAGTCTGCGACCAGATGGCTTCATATCAGAATTCTACCAAACCTTTAAAGAGAAACTAATACCTATATTACATGACCTTTTCCAAAAAAAGAAAAAGAAGGACTATTTCCCAAATCATTCCATGAAACAAATATCACCCTGATCCCCAAACCAGGAAAATACCCAACAAGGAAAGAAAATTATAGACCAATATCTTTAATGAATATAGATGCAAAAATATTCAACAAGATCCTAGCAAACAGAATACAGTAACATATCAAACAAATTATACTCCATGACCAAGTTGGTTTTATCCTAGAGTCTCAAAGTTCGTTCAATATACATAAATCTACAAATTTAATACATCACATAAACAAAATAAAAAATAAAGACCTAATGATTCCCTCAATTGATGCAGAAAAACCTTTTGATAATATCTAGCATCCTTTATGATCAAAACACTAAAGTAAATAGGTATAGAAGGGACATTTCTTAAACTGATAGAGGCCATCTATAGCAAACCCACAGCCAATATCGACTTGAATGGAGTAAAATTGAAAACATTTCCACTCAGATCAGGAAATAGATAAGGTTGCACACTGTCTCCACTGCTTTTTAACATTGTAATGGATGTCTTAGCCATTGCAATTAGGCAAGAAGAGACGATCAATTGTATCCAATAGGGTCAGAGGAGATCAAACTATCACTCTTTGCAGATGATATGATTTTATACCTGAAAAACCCTAGGGACTCAGCTACATAACTCTTAGAAGTGATCAAGGAATACAGCAGCATCTCAGGATATAAAATCAATACTCACAAACCAGTAGCTTTCATACATACCAACAACAGTCAAGCTGAAAAAACAGTCATGAGCTCTATTCCTTTTATAGTAAAGGAATACTACAAAAGTACCACTTATAGTAGTGCCAAAGAAGAAGAAATATTTGGAAATTTACCTAACACAGGATGTGGAAGATCTCTAGAAAGTGAACTATGAAACTCTGAGATAAGAAATAGCTCAGGATGTTAACAAATGGAAAAAAGTATCATGCTTATGGCCAGGAAGAATCAACATTGTTAAAATGTACATAGTACCCAAAACAATATACAAATTTAATGCAATCCCTATTAAAGCACCACTGTCATACTTTAAAGATCTAGAAAAAATAGTACTTCATTTGATATGGAATCAGAAAAAAACTTGAATAGTCAAGACATTACTCTGCAATAAAAACAAATCAGGAGGAATCATGCTACCAGACTTCAGACTACACTATAAATCTGTAGTGATCAAAACAGCATGATACTGGCACAAAAATAGAGAGGTAGCTGTATCGAACAGATTAGAGAATCAAAAGATGAACCCAGACACTTATCACGAATTGATCTTTGAAAAGCCTATCAAAAACATAAATTGGGGGAAAGATTCCCTATTTAACAAATGGTGCTGGGTGAATTGGCAACTTGTAGTAAACTGAAACTGGACCCACAACTGGTGTCCCCTCGTTCTTAGGGATCCTCACCCCAGTTCTATGCCAGAACCTTTTATATGTTTGGAATAAAATATACTTATCCAAAAGTACATTAAAAGACACATAATTAAAATGTAAAATGTGTAAAGTTTCTATAGTTAATAATTCAATTTTTTAATATTTTAGAAATTTACTACATATTATTTCTCAGAATAATATCATTGAAAGATAATAATTTCTTATTTTTTATTTCAGATTTATGTGAGTATGCAAATGATTAGGTTACATTATTTGCATTTTTAGGCAGAGTTCAATTTATAGTTGAGTCTTTTGCCCAGAGGGTTGTGCTCTATACCCTTGTATTGTGCCCACCCAAGTGCCTGATAACTCATGAATGGATTAATAAGGGGTCCTTAAACTGTTTAAACAGGAGAACCAGTTCACTGTCCCTCAGACCATTGGAGGGCCAGATTGCAGGCCCTGGGACGAGTCGGCTGCTAAGCAGGACAGGCAGGGGAGGCAAAAACACCTGGAGGGCCAGATAAATGTCCTAGGCAGGTTGCATGTGGCCCATGGGCCATAGTTTCTGGATGCCTGATACCATGGAATACTATTCAGCCATAAAAAGATAGAGCCTTTACAACTTTTGTATTTACCTGGATGGGGTTAAAGAACATTATTAGTAAAGTATCACAAAAAAAAAAAAAAGAAAGAAAGAAAAGCTAATACTTTCCTTGCAAACTCATTCTAAATGACCCTAACCTTTACTAGTTAAAAGTTAAGTGAATTAAGTAGGAGTCTCCCTCAGGTATCATGATAATCTTATGTGGGTTAAGGATAGAATAATTAAAATGAAATAAAAATGGTCAAGCATTTGTTAAGGAACACAAAATGGCAAGAAACTGTTTCTTAACCTTTAAAGCTGGAGACAGCAATAAACGACAGAATGCTTGACTAGTTTGAAATCAATGATAACTCAGATTAGAAAAAGCCTGTTTGGGAATGTTCACAATAGATCAGTAGTTTAGATTAGAAAGTCGTTGACTCTTGCCTCCCTATCCCATTTTAATGTATGGTCTTTTTAAAGATAAATTTTAACATAATCTTCTCATCTATCTCCCTATACTTTGTTTCTTCAGACTTTGATGTGAACACATGACCACCCCTGTGTCAGGAGTATAGTCAAATTTCCTCCCATACCCCCAAATTATCTTGATGATTTCAGCATTATTTGAAATCCTAACACTGTTAAGAACAAAATAAAAACCCTGTTGAGTATTAGGTAGATATGGTGTACTTCCTTGAGATCCCTCTTACACGTGTGAAGTTACTCCTCCCTCCGATCCTCACCAGTTATTTCATTGTTAATAACTGAGCGTATAAAGTCTTCTTTTCCAGGTCTACCTCCTCCTTGCTAGCCTGTCATGTCAGGGTGAAAAACGAGGCCACAACAATCTCATGTCATAATAGAGGATATTTCACTGTAGGCTACGACAAAATATCAGAGAAATACATCAATTAATATACGCATTACAACTTAATTGTAACTACAGTCACAAAAGAGGCAATATTTTACCCTAAAATATTACAGGCACTAATATTTTTGAATCATGGCAATTGCACACGAGATATATATCTTCATTTACCCTATAAATTTCTTTAAGTGCCTTCTATTTTATTTAAGAAATGGATTAGTCACCAAATTAATTGTTGCAACTCAGTGCCAACATCACTTTTTTTTTAAGAAATGGTAACTTATCCTAAGTAATTATGCAGTAAGCTGTAACTAACTGAAACATCATTATTGCTCATTTGTCCCACTGCTCTTCAGATCTGCTACGTGATAGTTAATGTTCACAACTGTATAGTAATTGAATTACAGAGCATTAGCTACATGATTATTATGATTATAAACCACCATAAAAATAAAAAAATAAAATACTATGAAATAAAATCCCAAACTCTCAGTTTACAAAGCAATATTACACTATATCTTTTGCTCTGTTCTCTGTTCTCTACCTCAAAAAGCCTACAGCATTGAAGCTTACACTCCATAAAAATAAAATATCATTGAAAATCTTTATTATTTTATTTCATGGAAGCTTTCAAATATTGCAGTTAATTAAACAGCTGCTAGACCTATTTCCTTATTTTTTCTGCCTATTCTATTTTCTCAAACCAAGTCCTCTCATGTCCATTTCCTAGTGTCCAATTGTAGACTTAATTACACCATAATTTCTGAGATAACTCTGACACCTTCCTATGGGAGTTAAGTATGGGTATGCATTCTGTATCATTTTGCCATGTTATAGTTCATTGGTTCTCAAGTCACAAGTGACCAGATCTTCAAAATGAGCCATATTTCAAATTACTTGAGTAAAGATATGATTTTTAATAAATGGTACAGAGGCAGATGGTCAGTATTTTATAATATATATGTATGTATGTATATATATGTGTGTGTGTGTGTGTGTGTGCATGTGTATTTATATATATGTGTACAGCCATATATGTATATATTTTTATATATATATATATATATATATATACAGATATAGATATAGATATATTTTTTTGTGTGTGTACTACTCCAAGAAAGCACTAAAATAAAACATGGGTAAACTATTCTTTAACATTGTGGTAGAAACAGTTTTTCTAACTATGAGTAGAAGTTTGTGAGCTGATATATATTGATTTATAGGACATAGTATTAGGTGAAGAAACACAATTCAAAAGAGCTTGTACATGTATTCTATGCTTTGTGTAAAAAAAATAAGATGTTATCAAAAATAGAAAGATACATGCTCATTTGTACAAAAGATATGCAGGAAATGATTCCCAGAAACTGAATAGATTGGTTACCTACAGCTAGCAGGTGAAAAGGAGATGTCAAGAAGGGAGGAATTGGAACTGGGTAGAAGTAATTAGGAGGGAAGAACATTTTTTATGAAGTCTGAATATTGGAACTATATTCATATTTGGCATACACTTTACATGATAGACATAAAAATCACTTGAACCAACGAGGATTGTGGGAAGGGACTCAAGTAAAATTTAAATACTAATAAATGAATCTAACTAATTATGAATGAATAACGAAATCACACTGAAGAAATTCGGGTAGAAAATAACTGATCTAAGTAATTGCAATAAATGAATAGATTGTAGATAATAAAATCTGTGTTTTTCACTGTTATAGTAAAAATCTATAAAGAAAATGTGGAGATACCAAAATTAACTCTGTGGTAGTAAATTAGAGTCATAATTATTAGGGTATAATCATTATACACACATATATAAATGCACCATTATACCTATACACGTACAGATAGAGTCAGAATGTCAAATGTAGAGTTTCAGTCAAATATATCTATATTTGTGTGTATATATATATATATATATATATATATATATATATAAAAGCAAACAGACATATTTATATGGGTTATTATGTATAGATGTATGCATATATATGTGTGTATATGTGTGTTGTGTGTATGCTGTCTATAAAGTATCCAGTCTTGTAATATAAAAAATAGAGAGACAAGTGGTTGGATACTTTCTGGAAAGTCCTAGTGTATATGCCTCTGTGTGTGTATACATATATATACACAGAGGGTGCCAAAAATGTATACATATATTAAGAAAGAAAAACACTATATTAAAATTATAATATTCAAGTTGCATTTGACTTCTGCAATTAACAGGTGTGCTCAAGTGTGACTTTTACTCATCTTTTGTTATCAATATATATTATTACAATTTTTATATGGTTTTACTTTCTTGTAATGTATACACATTTTTGGCACAGTCTGTGCATGTATAAACATCATTCTTTAATGAAAGAAATCAAGAACCCTAAGAAAGGTGGTGGTTGATTTGTGTCTGGGGCATGGAAAATACAAAATGACCATTAAATACCTTGTGATTCCTGAAAATTAAAGAAATATTCTAAAAATGATGCATACTCTCTAAAGAGCACAGAAAATACTTCTGATATGGCCAAATATAATAAACTTATTTTCCCCACTCATTCCACAAAGTACAATTATTTAACCTATAAAAATCATGAGAAGGAAAGAAAAGACAACACTGACATTCAGAGAAAGATGGGATGTTTGAAGATTCAAGAAGTAGAAGAAGAGTGTGGCAGCAGTAGATTTTAGGACCCTTAACTCAAGAGCAGAAATTAGCCAAAGACTAGAGCCTCTTCATACCCAACATAGCAATAGAAATATGGCTCAGTCAGGTAGGCTCATCATTCCTCAGGATATACTGGGAGTCTTACCAACAACACTGGGCCAACTTAAGAGCACTATGCCAAAGGAATCAATCACTAGTCAATAAACAATGTGTGGCCAAGGTAATCATTATCCCTTCTGACCAGATGTTCCACTTTCTCCCCATTTAGAGACACTGCCCAGGCGGATGGCACTGGCTACACTGTCAAGGAAGATTTTGTCACAACAAGAATCAGTCCTAGGAAGTCTCCTCAGCTCCATGAGTCCTGAGACTATACTCTATCTACAGCCACCAGGGGGTTCAGACAAGGGAAATCCCACCAGTACAAGTCCCCTGATCTGGAAGCACTCTTTGTCCCAAAGGTCTGTGAAGTCCGTTCCTCAAATAGAGACACTCAGATAGAGTTTCATAACAAAACAAATATTTGAGCTAGAAAGTACACTTTATCCCTGTAAAATCCCTTACTCTACTCAGAAACACCACAAAGTTGGGTAGCTAGGTGACATTGGCCACCCAATGTGGGAGATCACATTTTCAAAAATGTTTATAACCAGGGAAGCACTATTTATATCCATGGGCAAAGAATTATTTTATCCACCTGGAGATAATGAGCAGCCAAATGTCACAAAAAGGTAGAATTTTCCACAACAAGAAGCTAGTTCTGAAACCATATTTTGTCTCCATTGGCTGAAGACTGCCTTCCTTCACCTATGTCACCAAATGTGAGAAAGCTTATTCTATAGTATCAGGTTACACTAGCAGAAAGACTAAGCTGAACCAGATAAACAAAGTAGAACAAAATATTAATAGTAGTATAGAGGTTGTGAATGTTGAATTGACATTGGAATCACAGCCCATAATAAACAGACTTGTAATCTATTCACTAAATCGATATTTCCTGCCAATGTAAAGATTTAAATAAGCCCTGGATTCTAATAATGAAAAACAATAGAGAATGTAATCTTTTTTTTTTTTTTGAGACAGACCCTCAAGCTATCCCCTGGGTAGAGTGCTGTGACTTCACAGCTCACAGCAACCTCCAACTCCTGGGTTCAAGCGAGTCTCCTGCCTCAGCCTCCCAAGTAGCTGGGACCATAGGCGCCCACCACAATGCCCAGCTATTTTTTGGTTGCAGCCGTCATTGTTGTTTGGCGGGTCCGGGCTGGATTCGAACCCTCCGCCTTAGGTGTATGTGGCTGGCGCCTTAGCTACTTGAGCCACAGGTGCCGAGCCGAGAATGTAATCTTTTAAATTACCTGTCATACAAAGAACCAAAACATCAGAATTTCAATAAGAATAGACAACTGACTAATACTAAGAAAACACAGGTGTCAGAATTATATGACAAGTATGTTAAAGCAGCCATCTTAAAGCTACTTTAGAAAAGAATTACTAATTCTCTTGAAGCAAATAAAAAAAACAAAATTTATTGAAAAAATTAGTACTAATTTCACTTAATTCTGATCTAATTTTGGTTACTTCTTTTCTTCTGCTAGGTTTGGGATAAGATTACTGTTCCTTTTTCCACTTCCTTGGCAAGGTTCATTAGGTTGTTGATTTGTGCCCTGGTTATAGGATTTGGGCATGTAATTTCCCTCTTAGGATGGCCTTTGAAATATCCCACAGGTATTAATAGCTTGTGGATTCATTGCCATATTGTTTGAGAAATCTAATGATTTCTTTCTTTGACTCTTCTTTGACCCAGCTGTCATTCAGCATAAGGTTGTTTGGTTTCCATGATTGTGTAGGGATGAAATTTTTGTTGGAGTTGAGTTCTATTTGTATTCCATGATGGTCTGAAAAGACACAAGGTAAGATTTCTATTCTTTTTTCTTTATTATTTTTACATATGCAGGTGTTATTTAGGTTTCCACTTTTTGCCTTCACAAAATTAAAAAGGCTTAAAATTTAACAATAACAATGTATAAGATAAGGACTAGAAACAAAAACCTTGTAAAGAATGAATGAAGATAAATACGTTCAGAAAATAAATCAGACAATTGCTGCAACAAAGTATTAAACAATAATAATAATAGTAGTGCAAAGAAAGGAACATTCACATTGTCAAGTAAGAGTATGACTATTATAGAATACTTTGACTCTGAGGTTCAGTATGGAGTCATCAATTAACTTCTTATTATTTTTTTTCCAAAAGTCTCAAAAAATATACAACGAATATTTATAAATAAAAATAAAAGATAATTTCAGAAAATAGATCATACTAAATCTTATAGACAATAGAAAAAGAAGAAATACTTCAAAATCATTCTGCTTAATCTGGATACACCTGATATTACAATTGGAAAATATATCTTATTATAAAGGAGAAATTACAAACATAATTCACTTTTAAATGAGGATGCAGTATTCTGTATCCTAAACACATATTAGAAAGTTGAAGTAAAAATTAATGTGTAAGTAATGTACTTTAGACAAAATCAAATCCAATTTATGTGAGAATTAGTTACTACTTTCTTTTTTTTCTTTTCCTTACCCTCACCCCCTCTCTCCTTCTCTGTCTGCTCTCCCCTTCTCCCATGCCCCACCATGTCATTAATTGTCACTAATTGTCCTCTTATCAAAGTTGAGTACATAGGATTCATACTTCTCCATTCCTGTGATGCTTCACTAAGGATAATATGTTCCACCTCCATCCAGGTTAGTACATATGCTGCAAAATCTCTATTTTTTTAATGGCTGAATAATATTCCATGCTATACATATACCACAGCTTGCCAATCCATTCTTGGTTTGAAGGGCATTTAGGCTGTTTCTACATTTTAGCAATTGTAAATTGGGCTGCAATATGATTTATATTCTTTTAAATTTGTTGAGAACTGATTAGTGCCCTAAAATATAATCAATTTTAGAGATTGATCCATGGGCTGAGGAAAGGAAAATATACTCAGATTTATTGGGTTGGATTATTTTGTATATGTCTGTTAAGCCCACTTTTTGAAAACATTATTGAATACTTAAGAATAATTTCAAAGATAGGTGAAGAAAAAGTGGATCTTTGAAAAGATTAATGAAACTGAAAATTCCTTGGCCACATTAACTAGAAACACAAAAGTAAAATCTCTAATAACTTTAATCAGATATGAAAAAGAAGAATTAGTAACAGATACTACAGAGATTACTAAAAACACTCTATGCCCACAAATTTGAAAATGTGGAGGAAATGGGCCAATAAACACATGGAATCACACCACCTCCCTAAATTCAAACAGAAATTATTAAATTTTTGAGCAGACTACTATCAAGCATTAAAATTGGAACAAAAATAAAAAAATCTTCCAAGAAAGAAAAGTCCTAGACCAGAAAGTTTCACACTGGAATTCTTCTAAACCTTCAAAGAAGAGCTTGTACCTATATTATGAGCATATTCCAAAACATTGAGAAGGAAGATACCCTCTCCAACTCCTTCTATGAAGAAATATCACCCTGATACCACAACCAGGAAAGGATCCAAAAGATAAAGTAAAGAAAGGAAGAAGGAAGGAAAGAAAGAAAGAAAGGAAGAAAGAAAGAAAGAAAGAAAGAAAGAAAGAAAGAAAGAAAGAAAGAAAGAAAGAAAGAAACTGCAGATCAATATCATTAATGAATATTGACACAAAAATATTCAATAAAATCCTAGCAAACAGTGCATAGCTGCACATTGAAAAAAAATATACATCATGATTAGGTGGACTTTATCTCAAGGATGCAAGAATGGTTCAACATAGGTAAATCCATATTTAATTCACCACATAAATATAAACAAAAACAAAGACCATATGATCCTCTCAATAGTTGCAGAAAAAGAACATTTGACAAAATTAGGCATCCTTTTCTGATAAGAACACTTAAGAAAATAGGCATGGATAGGAAATTTATTGAACTGATGGAGTCCATCTACAAAAATCCCATAGTCAAAATCATACTAAAATGGTATAAAACTGAAAGCATTTCCATTTAGAACTGGAACCAGACAAAGATGTCCACTATCGCCATGACTATCCCACATAGTGCTGGAAGGTCTATGCAATCTGGCAAGAGAAGGATATCAAGTATATTCAAATAGGGAAAGAGGAGGTCAAACTCTTGCTCTTTGCTGATGATGTAATCTTATATTTAGGAAACCCATGAATTCAACTATAAGGCTTCTGAGAGTGATCAAGGAATATAGTAATGTCTCAAGAAACAAAAGAGAAGTCCAAAAAATCAGTACCCTTTATATACATGAATATAACAATCAAGCTGAGAATCCTATCAAAGACACGATACCCTTCACAATAACTTCAAAGACAATGAAATACTTGAGAATATACCTAATATACAATGTGAAGGATCACTACAGAGAAGACAATAAAACTCTGAGGAAAAAATATAGCAAAGGATATTTTAAAATGGAAGAACATACTATGCTCATGGCTAAAAATAATAAACATTGTGACCCCTCTCTCATTCTTAACTTTGACTGCTGTGCATTCTTGGATGCATACTCTGTTATGTATCCAGTAAAATGATTCTGAGAAGTCAGGCTGCTGCATTGTTTTCACACTGCCACCAGGAACATGAAACAGTATATGACCTTATAGGTCTCTGGGTTTATGCACTAAGTTCAGTGTAAGTTTTGTGATTTCCTCAGCACTATCTCCCTTGCTGGCCATTGTCCCAATTTGGGGTCCACTAGATGCCCAACAATTGCTGCAGGCCTTAACAAAGACAGTTTTATGGCTGCATGGATTCACAGTAAATTGCTGCAAATTGTCCTTGTAGATTTTGTTGGCAAACTCAAATACCATGCTCCATCATTAAAAGATTTACTTGGCTTACAACTGCTCCCTATCACTGTTTTTAACCCCTTCTCCACTAAAACTATCTGAAGAGCACTTACTGTCTTTATTAATGGCTTGGGGAGGTAAGAAAAAGGGACAGTGAGTTGGAAAGAAAAAAGACAAATAGGAACATCTCATAACTTAGGGACATTTCATCACTCAAGGAGAAGAATTAGCAGCTGCTATTGTAACATTAAAAGCTTTCTCTAATCCACTAAACATTGTAGCTTACTCCGCCTGTGTCATACACACCATACAAGTCATCACTGATGCTCTTGTATACTAAGTTCATCGTCTCATCATGAAAATCTAGTAAACTTACTCCTTTCCCTTCAAAAACTTTTGCAATCCAGAAAAAATATCCTATATTTAACATCTATGTAGTCTCATTCTAATCTCCCAGGCCATATTACAGAAGTCAATGCCATAGCAGACTCTTCAGTAATATTTAACTCCAGTCTGTCTGCTATCATCCATTCACATCAATATTTTTATCAAGAAGCCAGAGATTTAGCTCACTCCTTTTCTATTACTCTTTCCCAAGCTTGTTACATTATCTGTGCCTGCCCTGAATGTCAGCAAATATCCACTCCTATCTCCATGGGAGTGAATCTCTGAGGTCTCCAAGCAGATGTCATATGGCAAATGGATGTCACTCATTACCCATCCTTTGGTAAAGTCAAATATGTTCATGTTTGCATTGATACTTATTAAGGAATGCTTCATATAACTTGTCAAACCAGGGAAACCAAAAATATGTTAAATGTCACTTACTTTCCACAATATCAGTCCTTGGTCTTCCTCAATAAATTAAAACTGACAATAGGCCTGCTTATACCTTGCACTCTTTTGGCTTACTTTGTCAAAAACTGAATATTAAACATACTATTGGCATCCCTCACCATCCCACTGGACAAGAAATTACTGAATATATTCACGAAATGTTAAAAATTCAGTTATAAAAAAAAGACAAGGGAGTATAGAGGATAAGCTTTCCCCAGAAGAACAATTACATAAAACATATTATTTACCCTTAATTTCTAAGAATTGCTCTAAAAATGGCCATTGAAAGATATTTTACCTCATATACAAAGACCCCAAACCTCTGGTCTTATGTAAAGTACTTCTGAGAAGCCCCAAATGGCTACGACCTGCCAAAGTTTTGGCATTATGGTGGGATTATGATGCTATTTTATCACCAACAGGCCTATCTGGCTTCCAGCATGTCTAGTAAAGCATTTTCATGAGCTGACAACTGAAGAAAAAGGAGAATACATTTCCAGAGATGAAAAATGTCTACTTAACAGATGTCTCAGTGAGAAGCCCATCCCTGAAACAATTTTTGACTCAGAAGTAGTACTCCCAGGAAAGAAAGCATTGGTCAGGTCCTTCTGCTGAGACAGCCCCAAGAACTTCTGAGACAGGTACAGCTCAAGAACAACCATCCTCCTTCTATATCACCTGGAGAACCCTGAAAATCTTAGCATCTCAAGTGGAAGAAGCCCTCAAGAAATCCAATCATCACTGAAACCTGAAACCTTTCTTTTAGTGCTAATGGTAAATTTTATTGCCACCACTTTATGCTATAAGAAGGTATGGTTCTTTTTCCTTTTCATTATATCCCTTTATCAGGTAAGATCTCCTACACATGCTTATTGGGCTCATGTATAAGAGCCTTCCATTCTCTCCAAACACATGGGAGAAGCCTGGAACCTCTTGCAAATGATGACATCAAATTTACTGCCATCCCCTTATGAAGTTGCAGTTCTACACAGTGTGACAAAAAGCAGCATAAATGTAGCTGGCACAAGTAACTCAAAATCGGTCCTCTTTAACTGAAGATTTACCACTATGCCTCAAAAGGGCTATTTCTGACAAGCCTACTTTCCGTGTCTCTTTCAAACCTCAATGGTATATGAATTATATATATCATGTAACTTTTCAAACAGAAAATGCAGCACATCAAAATTTCATAAGAGCTTTTTAATTTATGGCCATCACCTCCAAAGACTTTCCACTCCAAATTGTAATAGCCCTTTTCTAAATAGATAAGACTATCCAAATTTAATGTGGAATTATTGTGCATCCTCAAACTTTACAAAGTTAATATGCCTAATGATCGGATACTAGAAAATTTGGGACCACATGGGCTGTAGGTACAGCCATCTAATAAAACTTGGGAATTTGCTTTGCCTTATCAATACTCAGCTGCCAGTGGAATCCCAGACTGCCCAATCCTTTGTAAAGTTTGGAGGAATCTCCCTCAATCTACATGTACTCCATTGAAAAAGGGAGATTTGGAGAGCAGCTTCGCCTATCTTACCCAGAGTTGTGTGGGGAAGTTATGTCTTTATGTTAAGCTATCTCTAGTCAACCCTACCTTCAGGTAACAAACAATTCACATGGTGACGTTATGAGCTGCACTTTCCAACCATATATTTTTGCTATAACTGCCCTGTCTGCCTCAATACCTTCCCATACTTTCCCATCAAACATTTTAATATGACTTTATTAGCCAATAATACTTGGTTAACTGTATGTGTTACTTATTCAAATGTAACCCAGTTAAATTTAACCCATGATTATTTTCTCAGAGAGCTGAAAGCTGGCTCCCCATTAATCTTACCCAACCATGGAAATAAAAGAATGCATTTGAACAAATTGCTAGAACTCTTAGAAAAAATTGTTCCAAACATTTTCTTGGTATTTTATTGGCTTCTATTATTACTGCCACTGCAATGGCTCATCAAGTAAATAGATATTTTTAGAATAATTTTTCAGAACTCTAATCATTGACTAGAGTATATCAAGAAATTTTAAAAAGGCTTAATGACCTAGAAGCAACAGTTCTCTGGATGGGTGAAAGACAAGGAGCTGTACGGAACAAACAAAAACTGGTCTGTGATATGGAAATACAAAGGCATGTTCTTCACTCCCATCTCATTCAATACATCAGAAACTGGGATAAGTTTTTTTTTTTTAATTTCTTATAGCCTGTGTACGTTAATGCAATCATGGGGTACAGTGTACTGTTTTCATATACATTTTGAAATACTCTCATCAAACTGGTTAACATAACCTTCATGTCATTTTCTTAGCTATTGAGTTAAAACATTCATATTCTGCTTTTAGAAAGATTCACTTGTACCCTTGTAAGGTAAACCATAGAGGTGACCCCACCAATCACCCTCCCTCCCTGTGATAAGTTTTAAGTTCACCTCCAAGATGCCTTTGAAAAGTTTCTTAGTCAAGATCTAACTACCCTTAAGGAAACAAGTAGCACAACAATTAAAACAACTCCAGGGGGATGCACAAAGACAAACCTTGGATGAATTAAACAATGTGGCTAATTGGCTTTCCCCTAAAAGTTGGCTTTGTGGCCTAAAATTAAGAATTTGGATTTCTTCACAGTGTGATAAACAGCAGTATAGTCCAATGTATTTGCTTTTGTTATTATGTTTCTTTTGTTATTCTGTTTCTGTGTTTTCTTACAGTAGTGAATGCCCTCTCCCCCTCTACTCTTCCAGAAAACTATCCCTGCAGAAACAGTGATGGTTGTTTACTTCAATCAACAAAACCCTGAACCCACACACACTTTGTCACCCTATATTTAGGTTAATTTTACTCTGTTGAAGGACCGTACTATCTAAGGCTATTCTGCTCAGAAACAAAAAGGATGGAGATGTGGGTAAAAAGTAGAGTAGTCTGGCATTCCCCCTGAAATCTCAAGTGGTTTATAGCTTGGAGTTTCAGGTCACCTTCTATGCTGCATGCCTAAAGTGGTGAAGGGGGATTGGAATGTCCAGCAGATAGACGAGAAAAAGTAGTCTGGGAAATGTCTAGATAGACATCAGCAGCGTAGAGACAGTATATAAATAAAGCCAGAAAGTAACACATAATTACCCCCACAAATACCCTGCAGCTGCAGGCACCTTGACCTATATAGACTATAGATTTTCCCTCATCAAATCCTATCCCATGTATTCTTTGATCTGTAGCTCAGTACTCCGTCTTTCACCTGATAGCTTTCTTTCTTGAACAAAGAACTGCCTGTTTAATTTACATAAGAAACTGTTACCTTCTCACTTTTTGCTCCTATGTGCATTCCCCAAACCCCTAAATAAAAATCCTTGATTTTTTTTTCTGCTGGAGATGGCAACTGTTAGCCTTGCAAGGGGGCTAATATGTTGCCATCTTTCACAGATCAGAATACTGCTGTGTGTGTGTGTCTGTGTGTGTGTGTGTGTGTGTGTGTGTGAGAGAGAGAGAGAGAGAGAGAGAGAGAGAGAGAATGAGAGAGTAAATTTCATAGTGCCTTTTCTCTTTTTGTCTGCCAGACCCTGGGTTGGGCAAGGTCTCTGTGCAGGAAGACACCCAGCTCACCACGCTGCAGTTCTACTCTCAGATTGCAATAATTTGCCACATAAATAGAAGCAAAAACAAAGACAATATGATCCTCTAAGCACATAAAAAACATTAAACAAAATTCATTATCCTTTTCTAACAAGCATGTTTAAGAACATAGGCATAGACTGGACATTTCTTAACTGAATAGAAACCATTTATGACAAATCACAGGCAATAGCATACTGGATGGGGTAAAACTGAAAGCATTTCCACTTAAAACTGGAAGCAGGCGAGGATACCCATTATCACCACTACTATTCAATGTCGTGGTGGAAGTTCTAGCTAATACATTGAGGTAAAAGACGGATATCACAGGTGTCTAAGTGGGGACAGAGAAGGTGGACTATTTCTTAAAATTGAATGCCTAATTTTTTCTCATGTATAAAAAGGAGATTAAAAGTTAACTATCTCAGAAGATTGTTGAAGTAAAATTAGTGAATATAAATTCCTTGGTGCCTTATGTGGAATATACTATGTCTTCATAATAAATATAGTGAAGACATTTCCATAAAACTTTTCAATTGCCTATTAAGTACACTTGTCTACTTTTTAAAAAGTAGCCCCAATAAAATTTTCCCTGCATAAGTTTCTATGGTTCATGCAAAGTACTGTGCAATAATTTGCAAATTTAGATAACATCTGATTGGTATTAGGAACAGTGCACAGGGAAAAGTCATCCATATATGAGTTAGACAAAAGGATAGCCTATCACTTCTAAAGTAGCTTGGCATAACTCTCCCACAGTTAGTAATAATAAAAAATTGAATCAGAATATGTATTGGAAAGTCAAAATGCTAGACCAACAGAGGTAGGTAAGGTGTTTTGCTTACTTAGGTTGTTGTTTCAAGTGACAATGAATTTTCTTTTCTTCTTTCTATAAAGACCAATATATATTCCAATATTATAAATTTTGAGATCTATATTGACAACTAGCAAATGAAGTTATTTCTTCTGTGCCTTTGCAATAAATGTCTATCACTAAAGATAATCTGTGGTTTTATTTTCTTTAAGCCACCCCCCAAAACTCCCCCTGCCAAATTTTACAGCTGAACTTTCATGTTCCTATTAAATATCACTATTGGGAGTAAGTAGTAGGAGGAAAAGAAGGAAGAGGAAGTGCAAGAATGTAGCAAAAACAATGCGGGAGATAAAAGATCAAGTAAAATTACAGATGGATACTCATTATATCTCAGAAAAATGTATATGCTATTATTAATCTTCATAGCTACCAAATAAGATAGAATTAATTTTGAAAATGAAGAAACTTGCCGGGCACGGTGGCTCACGCCTGTAATCTCAGCACTTTGGGAGGCTGAGGAGGGAGAATCGCTGGAGCTCAGGAGTTTGAGACTCGCCTGAGCGAAAGTGAGACCCCAACTCATGAAAAAAATGGAAAAACCCAGCCAGGCAGCGGCAGCGAGTGCCTGTGATCCCAGTGGCTTCCGGAGGCTGAGGCAGTGGGATGCCCACAAGCCAGGAGTCGGAGGTTGCAGTGAATTACCAAGCCGCTGCACTCTGCTCAGGGGCACAGGGTGGGACTCTGTCTCGACAAAAAAAAAAAAAAAAGAAAGAAAGACATATTTCCTAACACTAGTGATTATAAAAGAATTTGATTATTAATTCATTTTATTTATTTATTTATTTATTTTTGAGACAGAGTCTCAAGCTGTCAGCCTGGGTAGAATGCCGTGGCATCATAGTTCACAGCAACCTCCAACTCAGGCTCCAGAGATTGTCTTGCCTCAGTTTTTCTATTCTTAGTAGAGATGGGGGTCTCACTTTTGGTCAGGCTGGTCTCGAACTTGTGAGCTGTAGCAATCCACCTGCCTCAGACCTCCCAGAGTGCTAAGATTACAGGCGTGAGCCACCATGCCTGGCCTTATTAATTCATTTTAGTAAATCATCCTAATATAAATTTTCAATTCCTTGAAATTTAAAGTTTGTAAATCTCAAGCTTGCGTGTTATTGGGAGAGAATATATATATATATATATATTTTTTTTTTTTTTTTTTTTTTTTTTTTTGAGACAGAGCCTCAAGCTGTCCCCCTGGGTAGAGTGCCGTGGCATTACAGCTTACAGCAACCTCCAACTCCTGGGCTCTAGTGAGTCTCCTGCCTCCGCCTCCCAAGTAGCTGGGACCACAAGCGCCCACCACAACGCCCGGCTATTTTTTGGTTGCAGCCATCATTGTTGTTTGGCGGGCCCGGGCTGGGGATTCGAATCCGCCACCTTAGGTGTACATGGCTGGCGCCTTAGCCGGTTGAGCTATAGGCGCCGAGCCAGGAGAATATATTTTCAAAGATTAGAACCATTGAACAAATTATACTTATTCTTCAACTTCATCTGTATCTCTCTAACCCATCACTTCTTCCTTTCTAGCAACACCATTCACTCTATACTTTCCTTCTTCTCTGGCTAAGATTCTGTGTCTATTGTTTTGTTTAGTTTCTTGCCATGTCCATCCTCTCTTTTACATGCCTTTTTCAAACACAACTAGAGAAAATCAAATAACCTGACTTGTGGAAATTTATGTTCAGCCAACTCAACTAAGTTTTCAACAGCAAATTACATTCCTCCTGGCAACATACTGTTCTCAACAACTTTCAAATCTCTGCCCTTCTCAGATTGCCCCTGTTCCCACTCATTTAAACTTTTATCTTCTTTTTCAAGCTCAATAGGTGATTGTTTTTCCTGCTGGACCAAGCATTGAACTAATACAACTTTTACTACTAAATCTCCAGTCATACCTACATCTCTACTCATCTTTCTTGTTAGGATAAGAGAAGCATCATATTTTCTCAGGGCCAGCCTTTCCACCTGTTCTCTGGATCCAATGCTCTCCATCTTTTCGAAGACTCTGTATTATTATAATAGTAATCCTGTGCCCTTCTTATATTTAATCTGTCTATACTCGCTCCTCAGCATCTATAAAAAACAGTTGTCTTCCCTTTCTAGTCAGGTTTTCTCTCTGCCTTTTCTGCTCTTTCATCCATATGTTCTCTTCCTACTCTTGATAGCTTAGCTTCTTTTCTCCAGAGCTAAGTGTTAAAGTTCTTAGTTTTCCACCTGGGATCCTCTTCTCTTATTCTACTCATTTCCTAAGCAATCACATTCACTCACAAAAATTGTTGCATTCTATAGGTTGATGACTTCAAAATGTGTGTCCTTTAACCAGACTCCCCTCTTTCTTACATAGAGTACATGTACTTTTCCTATAGAGTACATATTACTCTATAGGGCTTATATAGTGTCTTTCACTGAATAGATATTCAATAAATGTTTTCTTGTGACTGACTGAATAAATAAATTTTATAATGATTCCTTGTGATTCATTTTAAAAGACCCAACCCAATACTTTGTATCTCTAGGCCTAGCACATAAGGAGTACTCTGTAAATGCTTTATAAATGAGTGATTGAATAAATAATGAATGAGCACCACAAAAATAAAAATTCTTTTTTTTTTTTCAGTGTTAGGCCAGGGTCAACTTTGAACCTGCTACCTCTGGTACATGGGGCCAGTGCCTTACTCCTTTGAGCCACAGGCGCTGCCCCCCAAAATAAAAATTCTTAATGAGAGGAAAGAGTGAATGAAAAAGCTTTGTGGTGTTCATTATGGCCGATCAAGACCAAAGGTTTGTTTATTCTCTTTTAAAATGTAACTGGATATAATTTATACTAAAACTTGCTTTAAGAGAGATAGTCATTCTGTAACAGATAAGTAAAAGTTTCAGGTTCCCCAACTGAAAAAAGAAGCAGAGCAACTGAGCTGGTAATAGCTGCCAAAATTAATCTGGAGAAACTATGTGGGGGAAAGCATTAAGAGAACTTCAAAAAGAGCTGGTAGAAAAATAAAGATGAAATTTTAAGTATCGGAGAAAGAAAGGTTAGAGGAAAATAAATGAGTAGCTGGGGATGGGTAAGAAGTGCTATAGGAAAATAGCAGGAGAAGATAATTCTTGCTGAGAAAAATACACAAAGAATATATGCCTCAGAAGAGAAAGGAAAGAGGTCTCAGAAAGAACAGTAAACACATTTTAAGAGATAAATAGCAAAAAGGCCAAAGAGAGCAAGGAAAATAGGCCCATTATAGATGGAATCCAAATGCCAGAGAAACAAGTATTACAGAAAGGGGTAAAATAAAGCCTAAGCAATGGAGGTAAAAGAGGAAACTAGGGGGAGCAGCATCTGTGGCTCAAAGGAGTAGGGTGCTGGCCCCATATGCCAGAGGTGGTGGGTTCAAATTCAGCCCTGGCCAAAGACTGCCAAAAAAAAAAAAAGAGGAAATAGATGAATCAGTTCAAAAGAAATCTTGAAGAATAATGAAATTGTATGAATATGGATAAACAGGCATTACTATGAAAGTTTGGTTTGGGGTTTTTTTTTTTTTTTGTTTGTTTGTTTTTGTTTTGAGACAGAATCTCACTATGTCACGCTTGGTAGAGGGCTGTGGCGTCATAGCTCACAGAAACTTCAAATTCTTGGGCTCAAGAGATTCTCTTGCCTCAGCCTCCCAAGTAGCTGGGAGTACAGCCGCCCATCACAATGCCCAGCTATTTTTGTTTGTTTGTTTAGCAGGCTCGGGCCAGGTTCGAACCCACCAGCCCTGGTGCATGTGGCTGGAACCCTAACTGCTGAGCTATAGGTGTCAAGCCACCGTGAAAGTTTTGAGACAGACTGTGTTATGGTACCTTATTTCACTTCCAAAAAGCACATTTGACAGCATCCTTTCTGATACACCATGCAAGTTTCAGTTTGCTTGGCTTATGGGTATTTCTGGGAGGGCTTTGTTTCCATCCAGGTGGATTTTACATTTCTTGATTTTTATGTATCTCAAAACTTTTGTAATGACCCACATGTAATGTAAGGTAGGAGAGTTTGTAGTACAAAGAGTAAAGGTTGTGAAAGTCTAGATTGTCTTTCAGCAAACGTTTATTCAGTGTTTATGGTTGTCAAAAAGTATGCTGGATGTCAGACACACAGGGATGAAAAATATAGTTCCTCTTCTCATGGAATTCTCATTTCTGATAAATGTTGAAGACAGAAAAGAAATAAGGTTCCGGCTCGGCGCCTGTGGCTCAAGCGGCTAAGGTGCCAGCCACATACACCTAAGGTGGCAGGTTCGAATCCCCAGCCCGGGCCTGCCAAACAACAATGATGGCTGCAACCAAAAAATGGCCAGGCGTTGTGGCGGGTGCCTGTAGTCCCAGCTACTTGGGAAGCTGAGGCAGGAGACTCGCTTGAGCCCAGGAGTTGGAGGTTGCTGTGAGCGTGATGCCATGG